>JADDOH010001929.1:0-30497 GCA_016648135.1 Agrypnia vestita
CCGCAGCGGACACTTTGATTTAATTTATTATCTGGGAAGATAGATTTTGGAACTTCTCACCCACACGCGTAGCGTAAACGCCCATATAAGCAATACTGGAGCGCTACCAAGATTAGATCGTATTCGACATTTAAACGAGAAAGACCTAAACGTCTGCTTGATTTCAATACGTCTCCGTGAATCTGTCATTTTGTTTACTTGCAATTTACTTGAAATAAAAGTAATTTCATCGAACTACCGAGTCTTCATTTGTGCTACATTTTCCCTTGATTGGCACTTAACAAATTCACTCTAAATGTTTCACAAACTAATTATCCTGTTCCGTAATTCGCACTGATTATCTTCGCAAAATTTAATCACTCCAAAATAACTTGTCTTGCGCTGGTAGGTACTTCCTTGATTTACTGTCGCTGGAATCGCCACGCGCCGTCGACGCACGCCGCACGGTTTCGCTTTGTCTGTGGACTTATTATTGAAAAAGTTGCTAAAAAGTAACCCATAAAAACCAAGTTTTTATTATACTCCCTTTCTCATTTACTAGTTGAAACATTTTTTTTCGCTTAACCTACGCGTTGGGCCTCGGTCGGGCGACGCTACGAAAGGGAGTAATAAAAAATTTCCGAAAATCCAAAATTATACTATAATCAGGTTTCGCGTCTACCTTTCAAACTTTGAATGGTACAACCATTCAAAATTTGAAAAATCCAAAAATTTTTTAATTTTTTTAACGAAAATTTGATAGATCTTCTTGATCGTCGCCACGAGCCTGCTTGCAAAGTTTCAGCTCGATTGGATCACGGGAAAGGGGTTTAAAATGGATCCAAAGTTTTTTCGTCAGACAAGAAGACAAGCAGACGCCACGAGTTAATATAAAGGGAGTAAAAGGAGACTAAATTCGTTAACAAAGACTCTACAATAAATGAAAAACAATTTGGGTTCATTGAGGGAATAAGTACTTACACAAGATTGCAAAAATTTTCGCTATTATACAAAGTAATTTTGACAAATGGAACAAATGCATGGGAATCTTCATCGATTTGAAGAAAGCATGCGATAGTATCTCCACGAAAAACTCGTACTAAAACTAAAAGAAAATGGGATTGACCACAAAGCCCTAAAATGGATTATAAGTTACTCAACGAACAGACCCCAAATAGTTAATTAAAAGAATCTCTAAGTAAACTATTCTAAGTGAATTTGGAATCCTCCAAGCTACGGTCCTCGGACCTTTACTATTTCTTAGTTACGTAAATGACATATTTAGCAAAAAATTAACGGTGACCTAATATCCTACGCAGACGACACCGTTTTGTTAACAAATGGTCCAACATTGGCAATAAGTACAATATATTAAAATCGTGTTTTGACAATAACACTGAATGCAAAAAAAACTAAAAAAAATCTAAAAATAATCATATAATAAAAATTCGCGATCTAAAATGTAACACTAATTGTATACAGTCTGACAATAATTGTACTTTAATTGACTCTTCATCTGAAATAAAATACCTAGGTATAATCATTGAAGAACATTTAAGGTGGAAGAGACACACCGCAGTACTCGCAAAAGATTAAGAAAATGTATATATATTGTAATAGATCTGAGGAACGTATGTCGCGACGCCAGAAAGAGACTGCATGACAGAGAGAGAGAATGTATAAAAAGGCGCGTGAATGTCGAGTCGCTCTCTTCTACTACCATTGTTATCCAGACCGCATCTTACTGTATAAACGATTGTCTAAACCCTTATTGTTACTTACGAGAACGAAGTCTTTACTGGAAGCAACCTCATCCCGAACAAGAGAGTATTACATATATATATATATATATATATATTAATTAGGCTAAGAAATATATTAAGTGTAAAAATTATTAAAAATGTAAACTACGCCCTCATTCATTTCCTGCTTACATACGGCATCATTGGTTGGGGAGGAAGGTATAAAAAATACCTTAATCCAGTTGTAATAGCGCAAAGATTAATTATTAAAGTAATCCTTAAAAAAAAGTTACCCATAAAAACAAAGTTTTTATTATACTCCCTTTCTTTGTAAAGTATAACAGCAATTGAAGAAGAATTAAAACATATAACATAACATTAAACTTACAGTAATTTAATATATTTCTAAAATGTCAGATGTTTTGAGCTTTTATAAGACACTTCATGCTTTGTAGATTAAATTTTAAAAACATTTGTCAGTCAATTTAGATTTTCGACATTCGTAGTGAAGTACCTATTATGTATACCGACGGAGAAATTCAAATTTATAAAATATTCCGCTACGTTATCGGGCCGCCGTTGCTAATCAAACTTTTCTAATGATTCCAATTTGAAAAAACCAATAAAATTTCTAAAAATCTGAAATTATACTATAATTATTTTTTTTTTTTTAACGAAAATTTGATAGATCTTCTTGATCGTCGCCACGAGTCTACTTGCCAAGTTTCAGCTCGATTGGATCACGGGAAAAGGGTCAAAAATCGATCCAAAGTTTTTTTTGACGGCAAGCCGGCAAGCAAGCGAGCAGACGCCACGAGTTAATATAAAGGGAGTAAAAAAACACATTTCCAACAAACGAATTATACAAACTGTTTGCAGTACCAAACGATATAATATAATAGAAGATATAATAAAGCAAGTTTCTCTAATAAAAACATGTAAAGAGAAGAATCTAAACCAAAACCTGGAATACTATAAACTAATGAGAAATGGTAGCCAAATAATTACACCAAAATTTAAAAAAAAAGGAAATGCAAAACTATTACATTTACAAAGCCATCAGCTATTGCTGTGCGGCGACTTTGGAACTAAAACCCGCCCCGCCCGCACCCGGCGGTAACCCCTCGCCCTGTCATTCAGTACAATTTCGTATTTGCTCGGGAGCTGTGACATCTCGATTACCAATATACACTGAATTATTATGTCCAAAACATCCTAAACAGTCCGGGATGGTGCAAGAACAATTGCCAAAGAAGTATTAAAGTTTTGCGAAGCTGAAAAAGCAAATAATGGACCGACATTACCGTTTGACAGATTGACAGATGGAGCGGCCGCCGATACTGTTTCGTTTTTTTAGTGCTACCTCATCAAATTTCTATTCAAGACTCTGACACCGGTCACCGGACATTTTGTGCATTATGTATTGTGTAATAAATTTACACCCCGGCAACTTCTGTTACGCGACAGGGACGCCCTCCCTCGCACGCCAATTTATAGTGGTACGTCTATACTACAACAATCTCCCCTTCGAGATATGCCGTATAAATAATCGTGCAGAAAAATTAAAACCTTTTTAAAATCAAACATACATTCATAAACCGTTAAAGATTAAAGAATTTATTTAAAAATTTCCTATTATATATATATATATATTCCGACTATCATTATTAACACCCATATACGGGTGTACCAGAGCTAGCAGCAGAAACTTGGCAGGTAGATTTCTGACTATGTTATGAGTCTAAAATATTCAAGCAACCATGGCCTAATATCATAGTTATGGAGATATGCAATATCAAAGTTTGCATTTTTTTTTCAATATTTCTTACTTATTTTTTGCAAAAAGTTCAATTATCATTGGAGTAACTTATGCAGATAATTAAAAATTCATTCGCTTTAGTACAAGTCGAATAAAATGATAAAAACCTTGCAAAAATTGAAAAAAGTTATGTTTTACTAGGTTTTTATCATTTTATTTAAGTTGTATTGAAGGAAATTAATTTTTAATAATCGATATAAGTTACTGTAATGATAGTTCAACTTTTTGCAAAAAGTTTGTCGGAAATATTGAAAAAAATGGATACTTTGATATTGGATATCTCCATAACTATTGACATTAGGTCATGGTTGCACGAACATTTTAGACTTATAACATAGTCAGGAATCTACCGGCCAAGTTTCTGCTGCTAGCTCTGGCACACCCTGTATATTTAATAATTCACACGCTAAGGGGGTGACTTCTTCATTCAATTTTGATTGGAAAATATTGTATATTCTTGCATTTTTTCAATATTTCTGACTTAATTTACACAGGGTGTCTCATAGCTAGTAGCAAAAACTTTACACGTGGATTCCTGCTTTGATGATAGTCGAAACCATCATACGGAGATATGCTTTATCAAAGTTTGCATTTTTTTTTCAATATTACTGACATATTTTTTGAAAAAAATTGAACTATCATTACAGTAACTTATTCAACATAACAGCTATTTAACAGTAAAAAATCTATTTTCAATGTTTGGAAGGTGTCGTCATTTTATTCGACTTGTATTGAAGCGAATGAATTGTTCATAATTGATATAACTAACCAAATCCAAACAAAAATTCACAATAAACAATTGGGAATTAGAAACAGTTGACGAATATGTGTACCTTGGTCATAAGATAAAGCTGGGGAAAGAAAACCAAACAGCAGAACTACCAAGAAGAATAAATAGGTCTGGGCTGGGCAGCATTTGGTAGATTGAAACACATGTTTGAAAACAAAGAAATCCCAATACGCCTGAAAAGAAAAATGTTCGATACATGTATCCTACCGGTGTTGACATATGGACTAGAAACAGCCACACTAACAGAAAAAAGCGTACAAAAATTAAAATGTACACAGCGGGCCATGGAAAGGCAGATGCTCGGCGTAAGCCTTCGAGATAAAATCAGAAATGAAGAAATAAGACGCCGAACAAAAGTTGCCGATATTATGGACCGTATTGCAAAACTAAAATGGCAGTGGGCTGGACATATGGCTCGACAGGAGGATACTAGATGGGCGCCCAGAATCCTACAGTGGAGGCCCTGGACAAAAAATAGAAGCGTCGGAAGACCTCCCAAAAGGTGGTCTGACGACATAGTCCAGCAAGCAGGAAGAACCTGGATGCGAAGGGGGAGAAACAGAGATGAGTGGAAGAAAATGGAAGAGGCCTACATCCAGCAGTGGAGAGAATCAGGCTTAAGAAGAAGAAGATATAACTAACTGTAATGATAGTTCAACTTTTTGCAAAAAAAAAGTCAGATATATTGAAAAAAAAAACACTATTAAACTTTTCGACTCATTATCAAGGCAGGAATCTACCTATAAAGTTTTTGCTACTTTATAGGTAACTTATATAGGATATAAAAAAAATCATTCGCTTCAATACAAGTCAAATAAAATGATTAAAACCTTGCAGATTTTTTCTGGTGAGGTTTTTATTATTTTATTTAACTTGTGTCTAAGAGAATGATTTTTAATATTTGATTAGAAGTTACTGTAGTGACAGTCCACCGTTTGACAGGAAATAAGTCAGAAATACTGAAAAAATGCAAACCTTGATGTCCACAGAGTGTAAAGAATATTATTTATTTCCTTCTTCAAATAGAGCAAAATGAATCAATATATATTATAATTATCTCACAGAGTCGAAATTATATTTATTTTATGGGAAAGTAGGTACGGAGGTCTTTGGGTGTTCATAGGGCTTACGTCCTATCGTACGGCTGGCTTGAGTGATCACCATGCCTATCAAATTTTTGGAAGTTGTATGCATTTAAATTTTACAACCTGTTCCGTATATGTGTTGTAGTTATCTTTAGCGCAACCGGCATCTAAAGCTTTTTCATTCCTCTTAAATAACCACAGATGCCACTAATGAGATATCTATTTTTTATGATAAGAATTCTTTAGCAATATTCTTTATGTGTGTAATGAGATTCTTCCGAATTATAATTATAAAATATTATATAATTTCGTCTCTGTGAGACATCCATAATATATATTGATTAATGATGTCCCTGTGACAAAAATCCAGTACTGTGTTCTGAAAAATTTGGACAAACTCAAAAGCCGAAATATTCAGAGCATAATAATTTTATCGTGACGTTATTAATATAATAAATAAGAATATACAATATACTTATTTTTCACCATTAATTTGTTGAAAATATTAACATGTTTCGGGGCCAATTGTCTCTTCATCGGGATACATTGTATACTAAAATAAACATGTTGGCATATTCAAAAAATTTGTCGTGAAAACAAGGCATATTCCTATTAATTATAAAATATTTTCTATTCAAAATTGAATGAAGAATACTCCCTGAAGTTTTTGATACCAACTACGAGACACCCTGTATAAATTTTGGCACCACCATGCAATTTTATATGATTTAAAATAAAACACAAATCACTTTGTTTTCACCACTTTATTAGATTAAAAAATCTACATGTTTCGAGATGTTCAATGTTCTCTTCTTCAGGATTATTGTGTGAAGTACACAATAATCCTGAAGAAGAGAACGTTGTTCTCGAAACATGTAGATTATTTAATCTAATAAAGTGGTGAAAACAAAGTGATTTGTGTCTTATTTTAATAATAATGTCACCACAAAGTTCAAGCCTTCATACAGAAGAAGAAAAAATATTCTTTAACAGTTTATACGATTTATTTCACCCTATATAATAACGACATTAAATTTTGGTTAAAAATAACAAATATATTATAACTACCGATGTCAAGCAGTTATCGGCGATAACCTATGTGATTGGTTATCACTTGAACAATGTACTATAACTTCACCGAAGATCTTTCTACGACAGAACACAATAACTGACTGTCGAACAGAAGTTTAAACATGTCTGAAAAAGTGTTTATTTTATTACACAGGGGAGTATGTATTTTATTTTAAAATGTTATTTGATTTGAACGTTGTAATGTTGTACGCAGGGGCGCATTGGAATATTTTTTATAATAAATAATAGGCATGAGTGTAGAAAACCAATAATCAAGGATATAAATTAAAATAATATTTATAAATAACACTTGCAGAAAACGGGGAATTTTGATAATTAAGCATAACGTTAACCGAGGCACCTTTAATGATAAGTGCCCGGGAAAAAACGAACATTACTACAGGGCTTCACCACAAATATCTAATTACTCTAAAGGGGAAGGGGTAACTTAAAATTTTATAAATAAGTCGTTTGTACGTGGTATATCCACTGTTGATAATGGCCTTACAAGCCGAAACAGCTGTAACACATAAAAATACTTAACCCGTAGAACTTAATAATAATATTTGTTAAAATTTAATTTATTTTGATTTTCGCTAAAAATAAATTAATGTATAGCCTCCAAATATTCGTGATTCCAACTATTCGAATATCGAATAGTTAATGATAATATATTCGAATATCCGATGTATTCGTAAAATTTTTAAGAAAGGAATAATTTACTTTGGATGATAAATACAGATAAATACATTCTATGTATTTAAAATAAAAACACAATAATTGTAGAGAATTTAATTATTTTAATTTTTAAAAATATATGTTATTAAAAAACAACAAAAAATATATTGAAAAATAATGTTGAATTGATATGTTTATCTCACACCCCACGTGCAAGTTTTTTTTTTCATTATTATGAATATAACTTCTTGTTTGTTGGCTTAAGTATTTATGAAAGTACTAGTAGAAAGCCGACTCCATCGTTGACAATTCAATGTAATAAAACTTGTTGTCATAAAGCCATAAAGATAAGCAGAAGATGTCCGACAAAGGAGTTTACATCTTTGATGTTCGACTTCGTATTCCTGAGTAATGAATGAATGCTTGAATATGACTTCCAGGGTTCGTAAACTTTTGTTTCGTTTAGAAAGATATTAAAAATCTTATTATATAAATAATATAATACGAATACTTTACGAATACTTATTAAAGTATTCGAGTAACGAATTCTTAAAAACAGGCGAATATATTCGGGGTTCGAATATTCGGATTGGAGGCTCTAATGATGACAGATTTTGAAATAACCTTCTATAATGTAGGTACACGTCCACTATTGCCGAAAATGACATTATTTCAGGAATAAACTAAGTTTTTACGCGGATAATTGTATTTTCATTTACCTACTTTTAATTTCGCGCAAAAACGCCCGAAGGTGTCATGGCGTCTACGTGACGTCAAGCCTAAGTAAACGTTGCATTGTGTCTATGATAACAGTTCAAGATACACGGTGACGGTACTTAGGCGTGACGTCATTCGCTCTTGTCCGAATGCAGAATTTTATACGTTTATTTTATTGAAAATCTTATTAATCTGATCTATATATTAAAACTGGATATTTTTATAAAATTTTTGAAATATTTTCTTCTCTAAAATCACTTATTCTTTATGGAGATGAAGTCTGAAAAAATGAAAGCAGACTGAATGCGCTGGAAATGCGATGGCTTAGGTGTATTTGTAGAAAATCTGCGTTTAAGAGAGTGAGAAGTGAACAAATTAGAAGTGAATGCAATGCTGGCTACAGCGTGGTAGATAAAATAAAAAAAGAATCACTGAGATGGTTCTGTCATGTGAAAAGTATGAACAAGGAGAAGATGGTGCAGAAAATATACGAGACGAGTGTTGAAGGCAGCTTAAGTTGAGGGCTTCAGTAGAAAGCTCCATTTAACTGAAGAGCGTTTGCATAAATGTGGTCGAAGCAAAAGCGATAGAAGATAGTGGTGTCCAGCGGTAACGCATTGTGAATGCTAGGATTTATTCCGCGTACTGCCAGGGTTTTCTAAAATACCCGCGTACTGAGAACTCTTTACAACTCCTTGGTGCGGAGTAGACTCGAGAGCGTCTCGATGATTTGGGGGCCACATGAGCTTAAGTACTCTCTTATGGTAGAGAAACTACAAAATAAGTTTCTCTTGTTATCTGGAAGTGCGGGCGTCCTTGTCTTTACCCAACCGAGTTTCTCCAGGGTATGCTTGGCTACAATATTTTAGGGACTAGAAGGAATGTGTATTTGATTACGCATTTTTATCGTTTGTTGCACGATGTGATCGATAATCCTGAAATTATGCGGAGCATTGGTTTATATCTTCTTCTTCTTCTTCTGCTTCATCTAGGACTGCGTCCTGTCATTGCTCGGAGCCTGTTCCTGGGATACAGATGTCCAGCTATCTCGCCATCTTTTATGCGGTTTTCCTGGGAGTCTGGTACCAGACGGCAGCTTGTTCACTACTCTCTCGGGACAAGCTCTCTCCACATGATCTCTCCAGTAACGTCTTCTAGATCTTCCCCATCGGACAATATCCTCGACGTCACAGGTCCTTCGTATTTCGGAATTCCTCATTCGGTCTCGGATTGTCAGTCCCGCAATGGGTCGGAGAGTCTTCATCTCAGTTGTTCTTAGGAGATTTTTTGTTCTGGTAGTGTCAGCCCTTGTCTCGATACCGTACGTCATGATTGGGCGGACACAGGTCATATAACATATGTTCTCCTTGAGCATGTGTTCGTTTCTCCAGACAGCATTTCTCAAGCATCCAGCAATAGTTGCGGCTTTGTTTGCTTGCTCTCTTACTTCTTCGTAGAGGTATCTCGACACCCAAGTACTTGAAGCTCGTTACTTACTCCATTATTTTATCGTCAATTGCAAGCTCGCATGGTATTGGCTGTTTCGATGTCACCATGCTCTTAGTCTTAGCTACGGAGATTTTCATGTTGAATCTTTGTGAAGATAATGGAATTTGTGCAGAAGTTATATGTTCTTGATAATTACCTTAGACAGCGTCAGCATAGATTGTTTAACATTCCAATATACAGGACCAACCTGCCGATGGTTATGCCTGGTGGAAGAGCTACAGCTGTGCTGAACAAACGCTTTGGACATTGATCTGTTCCATATCTCTGAGAGGGTTTTCCGAAGTAGGATTCTCCTACATTTTTGAAAAGAATTCTTATTCATGTAGATATATTAATTAAATGTAATAACATGTAAGTTTGTAATGTCCATGTTATTTTTTTAATAAATGAAATTGAAATATCCTCTCTGCTTACCCCTGCGGAGGAACGGCACGATGGTTAGTAAGTTAGTTAGTAAAATAGTTAGTAAGTTAGTTAGTGAAATACCACTGAGAAATGGCATCTGACGCACGGATGGGCAGTGTTGCAGACGATTATTTATAAAGATATTTGCAAAGTCTCTTATTTTATCGTCAAACAGATTCCATTCTATCTCGTGAAGATCGTGGACCAATTCTGTATGTAACAACTTAAGGGTCGATTTCATTACGATTTTTAAAAGCGGTTTTAAATCTTTCTTTTACAACGCTTATTTGATCTTCACCCGATACAAATATACATGGTTATTTGTAAAACATTAATAACCTCGCAGGGCTATATTCCTGCCTTGATTATGAGTCGAAAATGTTCAAGCTATTATGACCTAATATCAATGGTTAAGGAGACATGCGACATCAAAGTTTGCATTTTTTTCCAATATTTCTGACATATTTTTTGTGAAACGTTGGACTATCATTACAGTAACTTATATCGAATATGAAAAATTCATTCCCTTTAATACAAGTCAAATAAAAAAATAAAAAGCTTCAAATTCCAATTGGAAAACATTCCAATTGGAAATTTTTCAGGGTTTTTATCATTTTATTTAACTTGTGTCGGAACGAATGAATTTTTCGTAATCGATATGAGTTACTGTAATGATAGTCCAACGTTTTACAAAAAATAAGTCAGAAATATTGAAAAAAAAAGACAACTTTGATGTCGCATATCTCCATAACTATTGATATTAGGTCATGATAGCTTGAACATTTTCGACTCATAATCAAGGCAGGAATATAGCCCTGCGAGGTTATTAATGTTTTACAAATAACCCTGCACATGAGAAAAGCGGATGGAAGTATCTTGTGCGATGATACACACATTCCATTCTATCTGGTAGAAGATCGTGGACCAATTCTTTATGTAACAACTTAAGGATCGATTTAATTGTATTATGATTTTTAAAAGTACCTTTTAAATCTTTCTTTTACCATGCTTATTTGATCTACACCAGTCCGACTCTGCGCAAGCCGCATGTATCGAACTCCATCCAAGGGTCAGCGATACGATATCTGGAGTTATCTCCTCGCCGGGATTAGCAAACAGATGACGCTATCTTTTCCCGCCAACTGGTTCGTAGTCGACGGCGATTCTGTGGGTCCGTAGTCGATACTGCCTCCAAACACTACTAAAAGACCTCGTCAAATTAAAGGCGAAACTCGCAAATACCGAAGGGAAAAACTACATTTCAAAATGAAGACCACAACACACACACGTTCACCAGTTTGAAGACTTCAAAGACTACACTACATTTGTAGTATATATTACATGAAGTGAACTTTTCTCTTTTTACACAAACTAATAAATGGTACTATCGACTGTCCTCAACTACTAGAACGTATCTGCTTGCGTGTTTGTCGAATTGGATAATTGATTTGTATTTGTATGTATATTTTTTATTATAATATGACTTTCAAAGCTTGTGCTATATCTTTTCACTGTCACTTGAAAAGATATAGCACAAGAGATAGCTTTGAAAGTCATAGCTTGTGCTATATCTCTTCACATTATTACGTTTTTTGTTTTTAAACTTCTATTACATTATGTTTTTCTTATGCTTCTGCTTTTTATATACTTGCTTTATATTTATATAATATTTATTATATTATATTATATTATATTATATTTATCTATATATATTTGTACCTGTATTTTAATTATTTTCTTTCCACTTTATGTCATTATTATGTTTACATGTTATTAATTTTTTTTTCTTTAAACTATATATTCTGTTAATGTACCTTTTACCTATCTGTTGTAGAAGCCCTATAGGGCGTTAATTAATAAATAATAAAAATAAACTAATTGTAGTACTACATAATTATAATGACCTACAAGAAGTTACTATTTAAAGTTTGTAAATTATTGTGTGTAGTTTGTAGTGTGCACTACACTTCAAAAGATGTGAAGTGTACACTTCAATGTAATGTAGTACTACATTGTAGTAGTTAGTACAGAGCGGACCCGTCACTACTTGCAAATGAGGGGCATAAAAGCACATCCAAATAAGAATTAAAAAATGTTTTTAATGCAGTCACTGGGGATACTAGAATGAAACATCATAGCAAAGATAGCAATATCTAATTATGTAAATAGCAAAATCAGCAAAGTCCACTATTTCCGTATTTAAAAGCAAAATATTTGTACTCTTAAGTATGTATATAAAGGAAAACTGAGGTGGCAATGTTTTAATTTCGGCCTTACATTCGTGTTGTTAATTTGTTATTTAATATTTTACTGCGGTTCTAATTTGTTATATTTCTTTATCTTACTTTTAATCTTTTGTTTTTCTATTTTTAGTTTGTAAAAATTAATTTTAATTTTTTTTACGTATCTTCTCTTTTTCAATA
Organism: Agrypnia vestita; assembly: GCA_016648135.1. Lineage (NCBI taxonomy): Eukaryota > Metazoa > Arthropoda > Insecta > Trichoptera > Phryganeidae > Agrypnia > Agrypnia vestita. Next base: position 12,219 of record JADDOH010001929.1, read on the forward strand.
CTTGAGTTTTCAATTAATTTGTTTAATTATATTTAATTTGATCAATATTAGCCATTTTTAAAATCGCTTCTTTATGTGTAGATATTAATTTAGTTTAACGGTACTTTGTAATGTGTAAAAAATAAATATATAAATTAGCCACAACAACAATAAAATATTGCGAAATCAATCTAAAATGTTAACAATTTATTGTTAAGAGAGTCTAAAAACAATTACACTACGCATTTTAGAAGTCTCTGGATTATTCTACATGAATCTAGAATCTACTATCCTATTCTCAAAGAAGCCATACACTACTAGAAATATGGAGAAACAGGTCGAACATTCGCGAAACCAACATTTATGTATAAAAGTGATGGAAGCATCGCGAAAGGCATTGACTATAAAAGTAGATTGACACGCAAGTGCGCATTTAGTACTTGCGTTGTGTTGACAGGCGAAGTTTCAGCGAATACACAGATAAATAAATCGGTGATTCAATATACGACCAAGCGACAGTAAATTTAATGGGAGATTTCAGTGTGGATTCTAACCAGCGATAAAGTGCCTACCGATTTCCTTTATGTCATCATCTCGAGATATAAAATGTTTATTTATCATTTTCGAACATCTGGCAACTTATTTGTTTTTTTAAATTTTCAATTATCTTGCGAAATCGGACCCCTTGCGGTCGAGATAATTCTTAATTGAAAACAGCTATTATTGATTTAGTATCACTAATTTTATTTTATCGCACGTAATATTACATTTATATCCGTGTAATTGCTTAATTAATTTATATTTAAGACTTTTGCATTATAAGATGAGACCTTTGTAAAGAAGTCCAGAATGTGCATGGTCCAATTCATGCGGAGTATAAGGAATTTATAAACTCTTGTCATTAAAAACACAAGACGGGAAGTAAAAATTACATCCTGCTTTGAGATTTGTGTCTGATTGTGTCGACGGTTGGTCACTGCTTTTTTGCAATTCGACGGGCAACTAGACAACAGTCAAATCTCAGTTACCAATCATGGGTACAATCGCATTAATTACACTATAGGTCGACCACAATCAAAAGACCATTCCCTAGCTTTGTATTACAAGCCTCAATATGATATTCCAAATAAATATATATTTTTTAGTTTAAAAAAGGTTTCTTACTTACTAGAAAAACTTCTTTTGTGTTCATTTTTTGCATCGTAACAACGCACATATTTTTGCGCACATTCTTTTGAATGCGGGCTAGCTATAAAAAAATAATGTAAAGTATTTAAAAATTTCAAAAATGAATTATTAAACCATGTAATTTGGTCCTCACTAATAATCTACATATATATCGTCATAATCGTAGAAGAACGACGCATGTGATTTTTCTCAAGTTTGCAGAATTTTGAAGTTTTATTTACATAAAGACACTTTATGTCATAGCTCGCTAACTACAAAAGATTTTCCTTTGAGACTTGGGTTAGTTATTTAAAGTGGATACCTTTCAAACCTCAAATATAGTTAGTGCAGTACAACGACGTTTTTACACACATTGCATTGTTCTACGATCGCAAATCAGAACATTCGCTGTGTCGACTTGGTATAACGACGGTTAAATTAATGAGAAAAAATACTCTTTTTATATACCATTAAATGACTTCGTTTTCACTTTTTAACGATCCAAAAAAGTCAATATGGAATTTTTTGCACATCCATCATTCTTGTACAATCATGACGATATTTATGAATTTTCAGTTTCAAAATTCAGAAATTTTTGTGTCCCGTGTTTTTTTATGGGCTCAGGAGTACTTAATAAATTAATTTATACAGAGAACTGATAGATCTATGGATAACATTTTACACACATCGATATAGTAACAATATAATGAGGACACAAAATCATTTTATATTTGGCTGAGTTTCACCATTTCTGAAATTGTTATTAGTAAATTGTTTGGTCTGTTGTGGTAGGTCGTTGTATAGTTTTAATCCGTTAAAAAATAGTCGTGATTGTCCTGTTTTTGTTTTGGCTTGAGTTATGTGGTAGTTTTGAGCCGTTAAGTCCATCAAAAGTTATGTCATTATTTCATAATTGTTGCTGGATTCTCACTTCATATAGTTACAAATCAAATGTCACTCAATCATTCTTTGAATTTTCCAAAATGTCACTCAATCGTTCTTTGAATTTTCCGAAAGCAGCTGCTTTCGACATGGTTGGTATTGCAAGGTATTGCACGCAATGCAAATAAAATATCCAATAATTGTATATGAATTTTTTTATTAAAAATAAAACACTTACAAGGTAATCTTAAATTACGAAAACTTCATTAACGACTAGAAAATAATTATTTTAGGAAGGAGATTGAGAAAATGACGTCAAATTCTCCATTATTAAGGTGTATCGTGGAATGCATATTGTAAATACAGCAGAGACTCGATTATTCGGACCTCAGTTGTACGGATTCGCGATTATCCGGATTGACAATCGCGATCAAATAACTTTGTGGGCAGTGTAATCCGTGCGTGCACCGACATGTCGCAACTGTGTTGACGCCCCGCGCGTTCACTATCCTTTAGTGACGGGTCCGCTCTGTACTAACTACTACAATGTAGTACTACATTACATTGAAGTGCACACTTCGCACGTTTTGAAGTGTAGTGCACACTACAAACTACAAACACCAAAGTTATTGAAAGTATAAACTTCAAATAATACACTTCATTTCAAAGCGAACACTACATAGTACATACACTTCAAAGTTATCGAAAGTATGAGAAACATACTTTAAATAGTGCATTTTTTACGTGAAATTTTTGGGAAGTTTATGTAGATATATGAAGAAATCTCTTGGAAACTGTAACAACCCCCCCATGGTATGAAAATTTTTTGGAATCGAATGAAGAATTTTTTAGGTCGCCAAATGTTACTTTGGAGAAAATATCGTGATTTATCCTAAATATTTTTCGTTGACCTTTTTTTTAGCTCGCCAAATTTTTATTTCGAAAAAAAATATTTTCTTCACTAGTACTACAATTTTGTAGTACAATTACTTCGTTTCATTACTTCACTCCATTAATATTACAACTACTTCATTACTTCACTTCATTTACTTCACTTCATTTCGTAGTACTACAATTACTTCACTTCAAGTAGTTTTTACTACAATTGTAGTGTACACTTTGTAGTCTTCAAACTGGTGAACGTGTGTGTATTGTAGTATTCATTTTGAAATGTAGTTTTTCCCTTCGCTACTATTCATGCGTTTCGTTATTGTTTTTGACAGTTATGTACAATCATTACTTTGCTGCGTTGCATTGTGTCGCGTCTGTGCTTAAAAATGACAAAGCGTAAGAGAGTGGGTTATCGTTTAAAGGTAAAATAAACAGAAAACAACTTTTAAGTAAATTGTTAACAGTTGATGAAGACAACGCAGAAGTCGTTTTATCATTTTCCCAGCAAATGAATTTAAGGGACTTATTTGATTGCAAGGAACATTTTAAACAAAGCTTGGAACAGAGTATTATATACAATAATATATAACGGGAGTTTGGTAAAAATTCAATAACCAAAACAGACTATACAGGTGTCCCGTATCTCGACGTCAAGCCGAAATCTGGTAATAGGCCAAGTCATAATAGTTATCAGAAAAATATTAAAAAAAAAAAAAAAACAGTCAATATTGATTTTGAATACTCGGTTTGGTCAAAAGGTGACATTTTCTTCCAAGCTGGAGCGGTTGACTTTGAATTTTGGATAAAAGTTTACAGAAGCATTATTCAGGATTACATAATAATAAAAAAAATGAAGAAGATTAAAGATTTGTAGCAACAGGAGTGAAAAGACCGTCTCAGGGAGAAGATTTTTTTGATTTTTTTAAATGCTTATAATTTTTAAAACACATGATTTTTTAAATATTTTTCTGATAACTATTATTAACTTGGCCTATAGGTACAGATACACATTCCACATAGTGGCATGCTCATCAACCGGCGGTTGTATGGCTAGTGGCATGCTCGTTACTAGCAATGTGCGTACACACATGCCACTAATAAGCAAGGCCTAGAGAAGGTCGATGCTGCGCATGCTCACGTGCCACTAAATAAGTATGTGTATCTGAGGCCTATCACCCGATTTCGGCTTGACGTCGAAATACGGGATACCTTGTATATGCCCGTATTCCGAAAATGGTAATACTGGGTTCATTGAGTAAGTTCTTTAAGGTAAGATCTTTATCCCAACACTTAATAGACGAAAATAAAATAAATAAATAAACGAAACGTTGGTATACGTCGGCGGGTGGTCAGAGAGAGAAAGAATTACATGACGGGTTAGCCGTCAAACGTCAAATATAAAAACATTCCAACACTATTTCTCTTTCTATGGTCAACGCGACAATGAAAATTTTGCCACAATTTTACATCAAGACGCTGTGGGAGAAGAAATTAATAAGTCCATATGAAATAATATTCTTTCTATAAGCTTTAAATTCTGAAAGCCTTCGAATCGTGCACACTGCCAGTGATGACGTATGGATTGGAGACAATGGCCCTTACAAAGAAAAGTGCAGAAAAGCTCAAATGCACGCAACGATCCATGGAAAGATCCATGCTTGGAGTGAGCCTAAGAGATAGAATTAGAAACGACGAAATTAGGCGCAGAACTAGAGTAGTGGATATCATGGATCGTGTAGCGATGCTAAAATCGCAATGGGCAGGACACGTTGCAAGACAGGATACTACAAGATGGCCTCCCAGAGTTCTGAAGTGGGGACCTTGGGAAAATAAAAGAAGCATCGGAAGACCTCAAAAGAGATGGGCAGATGATATTGTCGCTGTGGGGGGAAAGAAATGGCTACAATTAGCCAACAACAGGGAAGAATGGAAAAATAAGGAAGAGGCCTATATCCAGCAGTGGAAAGACGAAGGCTGATGAAGAAGAAGAAGAAGAAGCTTTAAATACAGCATTAGTACTTATTTCATGTAATTTTAGTCGATGCATGAGAATTGTGAGGTTACGTTTGCGGCGGAGCGAAGCTGTCAGATCAGACCGCCCGGTTCGGAAAGCACATGTAAAGGTATTTATTTTGAGAGAGATTCGTGAAAATTTACAAATCTTCTTATTTAAGTACGACGAACACCGACGTATACCTACGTCTCGTTTATTGATGTGTAACATCTTTCCTCTCGATTTCGTAAAAAATGACAGAAATGCGTAACAGGAATAAGACGCGCGCAATTTCATTTAACCAATGAGCACGCGCGATGGAAAAAAAAACAAATCAATGTCCAGCGAGTGCCATCACAGCGAAGACGCACGCCACCAGCCAATGCTTCTGATTTTGTATATGTGTTGCAAGGCTGGTGTCAAGCGTGTGGATGTTGTAACTTTGACATATTTTGGCTTATATCTTCGAAACTATCCAATAAATACTTAATTTCATTTTACATTAATGTAAACAATAACTTATTGATTTACATTCTCAAATTTTATGTTATTTATGTGATTATTTTTAAATATTTTTTCAAAGTTTTCGTACAATATGTATGGCGGCACACTACCGCCAACTATGAAAATAAATAAAAACATATAATTGACCAAACACATTTCTAAATAAAAATGCGTATGTAGATATACGATACCTACATATTCCGGCAAAATTCAATAATAAATAAATGCACATACATTATCTTTACTTGTATTAACTAATTAATAAATATATAGGTATTAGCTTTTTTAATTGTGAGATGTCAAATGTTACATGTCACACGCGACTACTGTAAGGCTCGCTTGTTTATTTTTTATTTGTATTTTCGTCTATCAAGTGTTGGCATAAAGATCTTACAACCCAATATAGCCATTTTCGAAATAGGAGCGATAATAAGATTGCGTAGTTATTATCATCATCTTCAAAGAGCTAGAGTGAATAGAGAGTTGCTGACAAATATCAAAATCCGAAAGGTATCGTATTTGGGTCATGTGCTCAGAGGAGAAAAATATGAATTGCTCCACCTGATTCTTATGGGCAAGATAGAGGGTCGTGGAGGTGTTGGAAGGAGACAAATTTCCTGGCTCCGCAATATACGCGACTGGACGGGCATAAGAAGTGTTGGAGAGCTGTTTCGTGCTGCCCAGGACCGGGACGCTTTCTCTCGGGTGATAGTCAACGTTGGGGGGACCTGACATGACACCAAAAGAAGAAGAAGAAGTTATTATTTTACTAATTTACTATTTCACAACATTTTTTATTGTCTATGGTTTGTAGGTACCCTCTCATTGAAAGTTATTCAGCTGTCAACGAGTGTGGTGAGAGTTACGAAATTTTAAATGTTGTAACTTATTTAAATCAGGGATTTACACTCAGTCATATACGTGTCCTCTAAAAAGCCGAGAAGACGTTTTATTCAATAGATCGATGGGTTATTCGTGGTTGGTTAGTTTCACTTTAAGGGCACTAAATTCGTGGGTCTAAATCCAAATTCATGGTCCCATCGCTTGCATATACAGGGTTATTTGTAAAACATTAATAACCTCGCAGGGCTATATTCCTTCCTTGATTATGAGTCGAAAATGTCCAAGCTATTGTGACCTAATATCAATAGTTGAGGAGATATGCGACATCAAAGTTTGCATATTTTTTTTCAATATTTTTGTCTTATTTTTTGTAAAACGTTGGACTATCATTACAGTAACTCATAACGATTACGTAAAATGTATTCGTTTCAATACAAGTTAAAAAAAAATGATAAAAACCCTGAAAAATAATTTTTTTTTAAATATTTTATTTGACTTGTATTAAAGGGAATGATTTTTCATATTCGATATAAGTTACTGTAATGATAGTCCAACGTTTTACAAAAAGTAAGTCAGAAATATTGAAAAAAAAAATGCAAAGAGTTAAGGTGTTATTACGGTCATTAGACATATTTAAGTGTAATCTGTATTACCTAGAAGCGAATCTCGACGTTTCGTTGGATACTTATCCACCTTACATTACTTACCCGCGGACCTCCACCTCCGCGGGTAAAGGTCGTCCTCCTGATGACGTTGGATACGTATCCAACGAAACGTCGAGATTCGCTTCTCGGTAATACATACGGTGCGTATAAAATATCCGGCATTACAGTTAAAAAATGCAAACTTTGATATTGCATATTTCCATAACTATTGATATTAGGTCATGGTCGCTTGAACATTTTAGACTCATAACACAGTCAGGAATCTGCCTGCCAAGTTTCTGCTGCTAGCTCTGGTACGCCCTAGTGAAATACTCATTTTCATTGTATATACAATGGGACCATGATCTTGGATTACGCCACCCGCGGCCCTAATCTTCGTAATCGTGCTCGAGCTCCTCGTCCTGAACCAGGAAGCGCATGTCGGCGTTGGAGGAGGACGACCGCATCCTCATCCTGCCCCTGTCCAGCAGGGCCCGCAGCCGGCCCGACCTGACGAGGAGCGCGGCCCCGGCCAGGCAGCAGGCGGCGAGCAGGCTCATGGCGACGATGAGTCCCCACGGGGCCGGAGACCCGGGCTGGACGGACTCCTCGGGGCTTGCGCGGTGAGCGTCTGTGGAGAAGAATTGATTGTCAATTTTGTTTTTAGATTTCTAGTACACTGTTTGGATCGTCATAGAACTTTCGCGGACCTTCTAGAACTTTCAAGAAATTTAGCTAAGGAACCTTCTAGACACACCGACACATTCCGCCACTCGGTTTAGAACCTTATAGAACTTTCGGGAATTTTCTAGAACCTTCTCCTTTCAGAGCAGGTTTTTCCGGAACCTTCCGGACTCACCGACGCAGTCGGCGCGCCTATTTTGAAACAATCTGAAGCATTTGCGGCCTTCCCATGACAAAACAATGTGCTGGAAAGCACATTTTCGTCACCCACTCCCACCCACGCACAGCCACCCCCATCGAACTAGCATATTTTCGATGTGACACCAAGGGTTATCCACCACCATAACCGCCGGTGGGTGGTTGTGGCTGGTTGTGGAGAAAACTTGGCGGGTAGGGAAACACGGGTTTCTTTTTATATATACATATATATTGATTCAAACAGCTTATTTGATATTAAGAAATAGAACGTATGATATTACAATAATATTTAGTCAATTATATGAATTCACTTGATTCACCTAGAATACTATGTATTGTACACAAGAGAATAAGAAGACAATTAACAAATTCTATATCAAGGAAGATCTTTCGAACCTACTTCGCACCAAGGAGTTGTAAAGAGTTCTCATCAATACGCGGGTATTTTCGAAAACCCTGGCTGTGCGCAGAACAAATTCAATTTTCAATTCAATTCAATCAAATTTTTATATTTATTATTTAAACAATTAAAAATGGCCTGTAGAATCTGGTCAAAGGTGTAAGAGAATCCTACTTCGGAAGACTACCTCAGACACATGGAATATATCAATATCCAAAGCGATCTTGTTCAGCATAGCTGTGGCTCTTCCAACAGGCATAACCATCGGCAGGTTGGTCCTGTATATCGGAATGTGAAACAATCTATGCTGACGATGTCTAATGTAATTATCAGGAACATACAAACCAATGCTCTGCAAAATTTCAGGATTATCGATCATACCGCGCAACAATGGATAGAAATGTGTAATCAAATACACATTCCTTCTAGTCTCTAGACTATTGTAGCCAATCCCAACATTTTCATCGCATTACCACTTGTTCAAGATGTTTGCCGGCTACTGTACGTGATAAAAGTGCGTCATCTTTGACGGGTTATCAATACATACCTTGGATGTAGGTGATGGCCGCGCTTCTCGAACCCGAGCCGCCCTTCGTCGCGTGTCGTGGGGGATCCACAGAGTAGTGATCGAAGGTCTTGGAGTACCCCGCGGTCGCCGCTTCGCTGATGGCCCTCGCCGTGGCCGCCGCGGCCTGCGCTCTGGTCACGCTGAAGACCTCCGGCACGTACCTGTCCGCGTTCACCGTGTAGTTCTTGGCTCCTGCGCCGCTCTTTCCGGCGGTTTCGTTCTTGGCTCCTCCACCGTTCTTTCCGGCGGTTTCGTTCTTGAAACCGCCCTTGGGAGGGTCGACTTTGACGGGGCGATTTAAGATCCCCGTGGCGTTTACGATCGGCGGCGATCGAGTCGCGAATTGCAGTTTCGGAATCGGTGCAGCTGTTGCAGTTTTCACAACCGCGGGGTAATAAACTGGCTTGACGGGTTTCGCAGTTGTCGTTGTCGGTTTGCTGGTTGCGAGCGTTGTAGCAACGGTCTGCTTCGTTGTCGGCTTTGCTGTCGCTGGTCTGACGGTTGCTGGTCTCGCGGTCGTTGTGGGCGTCGTCGGCCTCGGTGTCGTCAAGGTGCTCGTCGCGACGGTGCTCGGTTTCGTGATTGCGGGTCTTGCGGGTGCGATCGTCGACGCCGGCGGTCTCTGGACGTCGACGCCGTCTGGAGAGTTTGTCGCGGTCATCTTCAGGGACGGCGGAAGAGGCGGCGGTATGCTGGACGCGCCGTCCGTGGTGGACTCCTGGGTGGACGGATCGGGAGTGTCTCCCAGGGAATCCGTTGAACCTGAAAATGGTGATGTGATGATTAGAACTGGGGCAGCAAAACTGGAAAAAGGGCAGGAGGATGGAGAACTTTCTTGGAGGCAGCTAGGACCCACCAAGGGTTGTAACGCTGAAGATGGCTGGATGGATGGATGATTAGAACTGCACCTGGGAAAAGTGGTAGGGAGATCGCTTTGGATATTGATATATTCCATGTGTCTGAGGGGGTTTTCCAAAGCAGGATTCTCCTACACCTTTGACCAGATTATACAGGTCACTTCTAATTGTTTAATAATTGTTTAATAATAAATTAGTATTTTAATACACAATATGTATATGTGTGTGTATGTATGTATGTATATGTATATGTGTATGTATGTATACATATGTGTTTATGTATATGTGTATATGGATGTGTATGTATATGTGTATATGTATATTTTTAGATGTAAGTTAATAATATGTATGCATTGAACAGAATGTTTGTAATGTACATATTATGTAATAAATAAAAATTGAAAAATTGAAATTGAAAAAATTGAAAATCTTGGCACACCGCTTCGGCTACGTTAATACATCTTCACATGCGCGCTTGTTGAGGCTTTTAACAGCACCGTACTCCAATATTTGCGGTATCTGATCATGCCAGGTCTTTCGCGGACGCCCTCTGTTCCCGTAGCCTTCAACACTCGCCCCGTATATTTTCTTAACCATCCTTTCCTCGCTCGTGCGTTATTCTGTCTGCCACACTACAGCAAGCATTACATTCACTTCTAATTTGTTGGTTCCACACTCTATCGACCGAGGATTTTCCACACAAGCGCCTTAGTCACCGCATCTCCACCGCTTTCATTCTACTTTCTTTCCTTTTCTGCCAATTCCAGGCTTCACTTACATACATCAGAGTTGGCATTAGAACGCCATTATGTACGGCTAGTCTTGCTTATTTTGACAGGTTTTTATTGGCCATAATGGCATTCGGAGCACCATTTACTTTGTTACCCGCAGTCACTCTCCATCCGATATCGTTCTCAGCCTGCCGTTTCTGCTAAACATACTTCCCAAGTACACAAACTCATTTACTTGTTCTATGCATTCGTTTTTTACAGTTACATCACACTTAGTCACTCTTTCGTCTCTCTCGAACGCCATCACTTTCGATTTCCTGACATTCATCATATGTTCACTCTGCTTGCATACATCGGACATCCTATTATTAAAAGTTGTTATATTATCTTCATCCCTAATGTTCCCCAGTTATTTTAATATACAATTTCATTCCACTGTGCATTATCGATATTTGTGATCTTTTTTTTCTTTTTAAAAAATAATCTGATTAAATCATTTCTTATTCTGAAGTGGTCGTGTTCATGTTGGTTTAATTTATTTTTCTTACTTGTTATATTATGATTAGAGTTTCAATTAAATATTTTTAAATACATCTTAACTATTTTTTATTTAAAATATGATAGAGACCTGGAAGGTCTATGGGACACAAAGTCATTTGTTACGTTTGGCTGAGTTTTAGCATTTTACTTACTTACTTACCATCACGCCGTTTCCCCGTGGGGGTAGGCAGAGATGATAGAGCGCCACACTCTTCTGTCCTGACACACAACTCTCGCCTCATCCACATTCATACATCTTCGCATGCAAGCTCGCCGGTTGTTGAGGCTTCTAACGGGACCATCTTCCAGTACCTGGTTGATCTGGTCATGCCACGTCTTCCGCGGTCGCCCTCTCTTTCTGGCGCCGTCAACACTTGCATTATATATCTTTCTTACCATTCTTTTCCCATTCATTCGCTCAACATGCCCAAACCATCTGAGCATTTTTTTCACTTCTATTTTGAAATTGTTAGTAGTCAATTCTTTGGTCTGTTGTGGTAGGTCGTTGTATAATTTTAATCCGTTATACATAACAATTCAAAGACAACATTAAGACGACATAATTAGGTATTTAAATAAAAATATATCGACCGTGAACCACCTAAAAACCTCCGTCATATAATTTAAGAAAATCACCAACATGTGAGAAAAATCAACTATTAAAGTTCACAAAAAATTATGCGGTGTTTCTTCCTCCTGAAAATTTTATATTTATGAAGATAGAAGATGTTGGCAATTCACTATCGATATATTTTATTTTAAGCCACTTTATCGATATAATATACAATGTCTACCGGTATCCGTCGCACCCAACCATCTCCAGGAAGTTTTGTATAAACTAACCTATGTTCAGACATTTACATATTAGTTTAGTAATTAGGTAGAAAGAAAGAAAACATATCAGTGCGGGACAGAGTATCAACTATAGGGCAGAAAGAGAAGGGTAGAGATTACATTGTGAGAGTGGACACAACATTGAAATTGGACTATTGGATAAGTTTATTTGATTATTTAATAAATTTAGTAACTTATCTAATTGCCCAATATTAAAGTTGTTTCTATTCTTCCTATATATGAGCGAGCACTGGACGTTTTTGAAAGAAAAAATTTGAGGCGTATCTTCGGACCGGTTCTAGAAAATGGACTTTGGCGCAGACGTTACAACAATGAGCTCTATGCTCTGTTTAAGGAGCCAAACGTCACAAAATTTATAAAACTGGGAAGACTTCGGTGGCTGGGTCATGTGGAGAGAATGTCCGAGCATCAAGCACCAAAGTCCCTGCTGAACTCAAGGCCGATAGGGCGAAGGAGCTTAGGAAGGCCGAAACTAAGATGGAGTGACAACGTCCTCAAAGACATCTCTGCCTTAGAGCTTCGGAACTGGAGAGAGCTGGCACTAGACCGAGATGAGTGGAGGAAGATTATTGAGGAGGCCAAGACCCACCAAGGGTTGTAGTGCCAAGAATGATGATGATGATGATTCTTCCTATATAATCCCTGCCACTCCACCACGTAGTGGACGCTCTGTTCTTTCTATGATTTATACAGTAAAAACACATTAATTAGAACCCAGATAATTCGAACTTCGCTATAAGTCTCAAAATGTTAATTTCACATAGATTATTAACTCCGATAATTCGAAAAACCCGGTAATTCGTAATTCAAAATAATTTTTGCCCCTTGCATCATAAATCAATACATTTTATTAATTTTAATTAATTAAACAACCTTGTATTAATCCCTTAACTAGTAACTCTACGTTTACCGGTTTCGATACCACTGTATCTTCATCAGGACGGACGCAAGCTAACTATCCATTACTTATTCTAGAAACCGGTAGACGCGGAGTTAGTAGTTAAATTAATAATTATGTCCAACCACAAAGTTAACACTATAAACATTAAAAACAAAACATTTTAATTCATACACACAAAACAAGAAATACATATACCGATGTCGGGTATTTTAGTAACATAAAAGTTGCTATATTTGTATTAGCATAATAAATATTGCATTTTCGAAATGATTTCTTGAAATATGCAAAAATAGAGACGTTTTTCACAAAATTAATGGCCTTTTTCATGAGCTTTACAGTTTGGGCGAATATCGCAATCACACGCAATTTTTTTTGTATCTTGAATTTCGAAATAAGATGGTTCCACATAATTCGAAATGTTTTTTATGGCTCCCTTCAATTTCGAATTAAAGAGGTTTTACTGTATATGCTTTCATGAAAGTTTAACGCTTTACAAAAGATAAGTCAGAAATATTGAAAAAATCTCCTTAAATGTTGACATTTCACCTAACTTCACTTAACTAACATTCACATAATACTAGACAAGCATTACGAAACCTTGACGAAATACCAAAAACTAAGACAACATATGGACAGAAAAATTACTCATACATAGGGCCTAAAATATTTAACATATTTAAAACAGACTTCCCGGAAATCAGAATATACTCAATTAATAAAGTAAAAGCTTTAGCAAACAACTGGCTTACCTCCAAAGGTAGAACAGCAACTGAAAATTTACTTACTGTAATTGCATAATAATGTCTTCAAATAAAAATATATACCTATATAAATTAATTAATTAATTAAGGAAAATAAAAAATAATCTTAAACAAAACTTTAACCCTTTTTACATTAAACAATTATTCTACACATATTTACACTTGGACTTATGACTAACTCAACTTTCACTAACATTCCACTTGATAGTCTGTAGATACATAATAACTACCTTATGAAAATAAATACTACTGACGAACTCGAAAAAATATTATAATTGCGTTCTATAACGCCACTCTGGGACAGGCGTAGCCTAGTAGAGTGGCATAATCCACAAATTAAACAAAACAAAAAAAATGTGTAATTTATCTTATGTTTTATTGTTAAATTAGTATTAAGTATCTTTATTTGTAAACAAAGATTTTTTAAAATAAATAAATAAATAAATAAAAACTGTAAAAAATATTTTTTCTTTAAAATTGAACGAGGAAGACTCCCTCGAAGTTTTTGCTAATATTTTTATGAATGAAATAAGTGTGAATGATTTTAGACGCTAAATAAAGTCGCAAAATAATTTGTTGTTTCTATTGATAACAATTGCGTCACGCATTCTGATTAAATAATATAGTATTTTTTGCATCATTCGGTAAACGTACATAATATTTTCTTCGCTGAGAATACTTTTATTCAATCGTTTATTATTTCGCGAGATTATAATCAAATTGAAATGACGATTTCCATCACAGATTAATGTCGTCGTGTCGCAATAAGCGTGACGACAATTATTTAAAGGATGCTAGATTAGACACAGCGTCAACAAGATTCAATCGAATAATGAATTTGCCGAAATTCCTGTCAGAAAATTGCGTTGTTACCAAACCAAAATCAGAGATCAAGGATCTCGATATCGTCTTTGATAAAGCAGGAGCTATTGCTTGACCAACGTAAATTGGCGCGCGGCGGCTTTGGAATGGTCTATGATCTGAAATACCGGACACCAACTGAAACTGTACACCGTATAACACAACAATTAAACATCGAATGCATTACAAAAATCGAAACACTTAAAATCATTCACAGACTAGCAATTGACGAAGACATAAAATTAGTCAAAATACACGAAAAACACCAACGCAACACAAGAATGGCTCAAAACTATCACACAACACACGCCAAAACAGAAACAGGACAATCCCGACTAATTTGCAACGGACTAAAACTATACAATGACCTGCCACAACAGACCAAACAACTGACCACTGACAAATTCATAACAGATGTGACAAAAATGCTAAAACTCGGCCAACTATAAAAAAATGACTTTGTATCTTAATTATATTATTATATTTTCTTTTATTGAATCATGTAAAAATGTTACCCATAAACCTCTTAGGTTTCCATTACTTTTTAAATAAAAAAATAAATAAAAAAAAACCCGCCCCGCCCGCACCCGGCGGTAACCCCTCGCCCTGTCATTCAGTTCAATTTCGTATTTGCTCGGGAGCTGTGACATCTTGATTACCAATATACACTGAATTATTACGTCCAAAACATCCTAAACAGTCCGGGATGGTGCACAAACAATTGCCAATGAACTATTAAAGGTTTGCGAAGCTGAAGAAGCAAATAATGGACCGATATTACCGTTTGACAGATTGACAGATAGAGCGGCCGCCATTACTGTTTCGTTTCTTTAGTGTTGCCCGACCAAATTTCTATTAAAGGCTCTGACACCGATCACCGGACATTCTGTATATTATGTATTGTGTAATAAATTTACACCCTGACAACTTCTGTTACGCGACAGGGACGCCCTCCCTCGCACGCCAATTTATAGTGGTACGTCTATAGCGGCCGCCGGGCTTACGTTATAGCAGTGATTCCCAAAGTTGACAGGACCGCGACCCACCAAAAAAAAATTAAATTTCGGGACCCACCTTCCTGCCTCACATGTTCCCAATTCATATTGTAACCACACGAATGACTGTTCAAATGTGATCGAAATTTTTGGTTACCAAAAATAATAATATGTGATGTTTTAATGGGAAGGATGCGTTTGTTGCCTATTTCTTGTCTTAATAAGCATTAAGCCATGTATTAACTAGGGGACAAATTATTTCTCACCATCACGCGCGGCATAGAGTCTACGTGACGTTGCAACGTCACGTAGACTTGTCAACTGACATTAATGTGGAGAAACGAAATTATTGTTCTCCAAATCATCGCCGTACAATTTTGTGGGACACTTCAAACCGTGAATATAAAAATAAAATGATGTGAGGGCCAACAGCGTTCCGTTCTCGTTGTCTTGCTTGGCTATGGAAGGCCCGATTATTTGTAATAAATTGTCAAAATCAGTTGTTGTCATTCGAGTGAAATTGACAAAAGATCCGTTAGACATTCGAAGATCGCATAGAATATCCATCCTTCTTTCTCTTTGCAGTAAATAATTTCACACCTACCACCTTTTTCTCCTCTTACGTTTCGATAAACGCGTTAAAATAAATAGATACGCAGCTGTCATCCTAACCTCATCGGGCGGCTAGTGTAAATAGATACGCAGCTGTCAACATAACCTCATCGGGCGACATTTCCGCCGTTTCCGCGACAAGTGATATGCGAGTCCCGGTGTGTACACGTCAAATGACCGCGTCATTGTCCCCGAAACATGAGCGTAGTTGTTGATGCGACATGCCGCGCGGAATGTTTCGCGATTTGTCCCCTAGTGAATACATGGCTTTAGGCGTCGACTTCAATTTTGGTCACTTTTAATCGCAGCGAATTTGGTACATTCAATTTACTTCTGTATTTAGTCTTAATAGAAACCATGGCAGAAAATTCCACTTCGAGGTAGTGAAGAGGAGGAGGACTTTCATGGCTTCGTCAGACAAGCAGGGATAAGTGTCAGCAACTGAGAGCCAGAATTTTGCTAATGCTTGCGATTAAAAGTATTTTCAGCGACGTATCTTCTGATAAGTCAATAAGCTCTTCACTTGCTTTTATTGACATTTCAGTCGGTATGTTGTCTTGAAATGAATTTTAAATCTAGTTATCTGTTGAACTTTTTCATCTCTTCTTCGAAGAAGGCGTTAAATTTATTTTTCAACTCTGTTAAATGAGTGAAAATTGCAGACACTACTTTTCTATAATAAACACGACACGACCCAGAGGAGACGTGTTGCGCGGTGTTGTGACTGCGACCCATAGTTTGGGAAACACTGCTTATAGTATCAAGCCTGAAATATTTTCAACCAAATGTGGTTTTGAAATTTCACAGAACTTTGTTCTGAAAAAATTGCAACTTCACAATAAGAATGTGTTCTTGAATACAAAGTTATCATTTTTTAATACATTTTTTAAAATGGCTTCTCACAAAGTTGCACGAGAAAATTTCGAAAAATTGTTTTCAGACAAAGAGAGTTAAAAAAAGCGTGTCATAAATTTAAATGACGCAGAGTAGGTACCCGTATTATATCCCAGCTAACATTTGGGTATTTAGAATCTATTTGAACTAGAATATCGATACAAATACTTATTTTGTTTAGGTTAACCATTCAAGTCGATGAACTTATGTTTACCTTAGTCCCTAGGTTGGGGGATGAATCTTTAACATTTAGCCTGTCCAGCCCTTTAGGCCAATGAACGCTTTCAATTGTTTATATTAACATCATAAAAATCCCTTCGAAACAAAGAGTGTTTATATTAATTTGGGAACAAAGGAAATAGAGTATAATAGTACGAAGGGGTCTAAGATACATCAATGTGTTTCTGATTTCTATTGTGTAAAGTTCTTTTCAAAATAAATTTATTAATTCTCCCGTAGAAGTGTTTAACTGATGTAAAACAGTCTTAAATGCTGATACATCCTGTGTGGGAATTTTAATTCCCGTAGCGCGAAATATTAGCATCAGGATGCCTAAGTACTCAACACGACAGTCGCATCCTTTCTCAATTCCGAAACACCATGCGAGATCTCAAGGGAACTCCTTAATTTTACGAGCGAGTAGGTCCTGTAACGAGCTAACGAACCGCACAAGTACCTATTGATATTTTCATTGTGAATTCAAGTATTAGGTCCTTACATATGAAATTGGCGTTTTACCGTACTGGCAAATTTGATCTCAAATATCTTCTCTTTGGTTAGGAATTCCAAATCCAAATTTATACAGCTATTTACTCATGTATTTGTGTTTTGAAAATTATAATTCATTTGTTTTTTCCTCAATTGTTTTTTTCTTTGCGTTACTCAGTTTACAAAATGAAAAACTTGAAATATCGCGTTATTTACGAGTACGAGTTCCACCGTGGCACCAGTGCTGCAGAAACGGCTCGAAGGATTAATGATGTGTATGGCGACGGTGCCGCAAAAGAAAACACAGTGCGTTTTTGGTTCCAACGTTTTCGTTCTGGAAATTTCGACCTGCAGCACAAGCCCCGTGGACGGCCGGAGACCAAAGTTGATAATGAAGAATTGAAGGCTTTGTGGAAGCGGATCCATCGCAAACCACATCCGAGTTAGCTGCAGGCTGCGGTGTTAGTGATAAAACTGTTTTAATCCACTTGAAGCAAATTGGTAAGGTGAAAAAGCTTGAAAGGTGGGTACCTCACGAATTGAGTGAAGCAAATCAACAAACGCGCGTTGACTGCTGCGTTGCATTACTCAACCGCACAATAATGAAGGGATTTTAAATCGAATCATTACCTGTGATGAAAAGTGGATCCTGTACGATAATCGGAAGCGCTCATCGCAATGGCTGAACCCTGCCGAACCAGCCAAACCATGCTCCAAGCGAAAATTGACTCCAAAAAAATTACTTGTGAGCGTTTGGTGGACTAGTGCTGGTGTCGTTCACTACAGCTGTCTTAAATCTGGCCAGACGAGT
>JADDOH010001930.1:0-150801 GCA_016648135.1 Agrypnia vestita
GGATTTTTTAAATATATCTTTTTATTTACTGGTAGATATTTATTTACTTCTTCTGCCGCGCCATACATGTGTGTCACAATTTAAATCGTGTTATGTGTAGCGTAGTTATCTTATCTTATAGTAAGCATTCAGATGTTTGCTTTGAACGTGAGCGTATCAAATTTAGATAGGTACACTTTAAGAATTATTTTATTAATCACGCAAATAATATATTTTTACATGTAAGTATTTGTTGTTTGTTCAATAATTTAGTATGTATATAATTATTTATTTCAAAACACTAATAAATCAATCGCAGATATTCTTTATAAATCTTATCATCGCAGAGGAATACAAAGCGATTCGAATGTTTTATTTTGATTATTTTTTTATACACTTTATAGTTGAAAGTAGGTACATGGATTATTAATAATTACAATTGTAGAAGATGTTGATTATATTTAAAAAAAAAGTATTCGATTGACTTCTAGAATGGGTATATAATTTGGTGTTTTGTAAATATAAAAACCAAAAAACATGATGAAACTTGTGAATATTTTTTAAAGGATCTAACGGAAAAAAAACAACAAAGAATAAAAATATTCACAATAATTTAACTTTTTTTTAAAACAAGTTAAAAAATGCTACGGGTGTTCTATAAGTCATCTTTGGATAAATTGTATAACTGCAAAATAAAGAGGTATTTAAAATTCAATCAAAATAAATTAAAAACATTGATAACACTCTTTTAAACTAATTTATTAATTATCTTTTGTGATGAAGTAGCTACCGACATTAAAATATACGGACTAAAAGAGTATTTTTTTTATTGAAAACTGTTATTTCGATTGCGATGTTTGAAAAGTGAGAAAATATTGAAAGTTATCGTTACAGCTAACAGGCTCCTTTCCAGGTAATAAACTTTCATGAATACCTGCTGTCGAAATACCACTCCAAGTTTATTGATTTTAGAAGTACCTCAATAAATTAATTAACTAAATTATTGTAAAACATCGACGAGAATCCCATAAATATAAAAGCAACTTTCTACAATATTTTGTTCACTTTATTTCTAGCTTAGATCCGATGTGGCATTTTTTATTATTTTGGTTTCTGTCTTTAGCATTTTCTGTCAGAAATATCAAAGTAAAAAGTTTTCATGTGTGGTAAGAACTTTATTTTCGTACATTTCGTAACTAGATATAATTTTTTCATCTTCCTCTTATATCGTTAAGAATCTATCGTAAATAGACATATGAGGTATAAAAACCAAAACCAAAACAAAAATATATATAACTCTATGTAGCAATGTTCGTCGCTACAACACCAGAAGGCACAAATAATGATGAGGTATGTAAAATAAAGGTATAAAAGCAAAAAATGCATAATTCTCTAACTAACTAACCAACACGCCGTTTCTCCGCAGAGGTAGGCAGATAGGATTGAATGCCGTATTATTCTGTCTTGGCACACCACTTTTCGGCTACATTTATACATCTTCTCATGCAAGGTCCACGGCTTTTAATAGAGCCATCCTCCAGTACCTGCAGTATCTGATAATGTCAGGTATTTCGCGGACGTCCTCTATTCCCGTTGCCTTCAACACTCGCCCCATATATTTTCTTAACCATCCTTTTCTCGCTCATACGTCCGACATGACCAAACTATCTCAGCACTCCTTTTTTAATTCTGTCTACCACACTGCAGCCAGCATTACATTCACTTGTAATTTGTTCATTCCTCGCTCTATCGACCAAAGATTTTCCACACAAGCACCTGTCACCGCATTCATTCGCATAATTCTCTATGTATCAATATTCTTGACTACTGTTACCAAGACTTTACGCTACGCTAGATGGTGCTGTTCTCATAGCCTTAACTCGATACTTAAATATATAGTAAAAGTACGTCATTCACGATGGGTTGTAAAGAGTTTTTATCATACATAATTGATGGAACTCACAGATGACACTAAAAACGATTTTTTGGCCGCGGCCTGTCGATTAATGCTTATATTTTATGAATTATTGTAAATCCAGTATATAATATATCCAGTTTAATACTTTTATATAATAATAAAGGTTCTATCTAAGTTATTGCCCTAAAAAAATTGCAAGTATACATTCTGATATAAATGAATAATAAAAACCCACATATTCGTAAAAAAAACGCCGAAATATGCATTTGCAGTGAATGTCCAGCCTTAAGTTAATTAACTATTTATTAATTTAGCATTCATTTAATAGAATATTCTTAATTAATACGAATTTAATTTGTTTTCACCACTTATTTGTTGAAAGTACCAACATGTTTCGGGGCCAATGATCTCTTCATCAGGATACAACATATACTAAAAAAATCAAAAATCGAAGTATACACAATAACTTCTTAAATAGTGATTGATGATTAAATAATTAAGTACTAATAAGAAAACAAATTTAAATGTTAACTATTTGTAAAAAGGACTTGATTATTTATAATATTCAATTAACTATTAACACATTTTATTATTTCTAAAATTTATATTTTATCCAAATGTAATCTTGTTTAATTTGTATGTAATTTTGTAAACCCTTATTAATTTCAAAAGAATGATCCATTTTTAAAAGTTCATTAGAAAATTCGGAATAATTATTCTTACTTTAATATAGATGAAGGAACCGTTGGCCCCGAAACGAGTTGGTATTTTCAACAAATAAGTGGTGAAAGTAAATTCGTATTAATTATATTAATAATGTTAAAGCCCGGTCGCCGAAAAGAGAGATTTTCGAACATTGATCCTACGCTACGTATCCTTTTCGCACGCGTACAGTCATGTTGCTGTCACGCTCGCATAGGCACAGCGAGAGAGCGTGACAGCAAAATAATTGTACGCATGCGACAAGGATACGTAGCGTAGGGTCAATGTACTAAAATCTCTCTATTCGGCGACCGGGCTTTACCATAAAACACTTTTACTTTTATTGAAGTAGAATATTTTGTCGTTACGCCGTGTATAGTAAACATTATTTATAATGGAGAGTTTGCATGCAAATGTACATTATGTTAATTAATAAACAAGATGTTTCTGTGAAATATCAACTATATTACTTTACAATTTTCTCCACATATTCACAAAAAACATTTGTACCGAAAACAGTTAATAAAATACAAGCACTTTAGTGGGATGTGGCATTTATACCAACATACATATAGAAAAATAATTAAAATGAGTAATTTCTACGAATCTTTTGGTTTTGCGAGTTTCCAAGTCACAGCGCTGTAAATAGTTTATTGTACTGAACTTCGGAATGATTGTCTTGACAGTCATAAACTTATGAGGAATAAATTATGTATAATTATATTTGATCACGACATCGACATGGGTATATAGTAGGTTCAAACATACTTTGCAGTACAGATGGAAATGATTTTATGGTTTATATTTAATGCTATTGTGATTAGTGGTGATTCATGGGAAAAGACAATTAGAAACGCAAATCAAGACGTAAATACGATAAAAAAATGGTTTGACTGTAATTTCTTATCCCTAAATGCTGAAAAAACAGTATGCATCCCTTTCATATTAAACCTACCTAATATCCCAAATAATATAGTTTTAAAAATACATATTCCTAACTGCTGTAGTGTAAACTGTCGCTCTATAACCTATGACAAATTAAATATGACGTATTCTGTTAAACACTTGGGTATTCTTTAGACCAACATTTTAAATGGAAGAATCATATAAACATGATTGTAAATAAGTGCGAAAAATGATATATATATATATATTTAAGATTACGAAACATTTTAATGATTGAATCTCTTAGAACATTATATTATGTTTTTGTACATTCTTTATTACAATACGGAATAATAGGTTGGGTGGGCTCTCATAAAAGTAACTTACAGACTCTTAATACAACTAAAAAATTAGTTATCAAAGTAATCTTAAAAGAGACATAGAACCTTTCCTACAGATTTACTTTTTAAAGAAATTAACGTTCCAACTTTAGACAGTTTATACAAAAACACCTCAATTTTACAAATACATAAAGAAAAATTCACTCATCAAAATATAAATACACCAAAAACTCATAATACTCATAGCCATATAGCCAAAGAGCGCAAATAATAGGATGTTTAAACATTTCCAAATACAAAAAAAACAGCCACACAACACCATTTTACCTAGGTGTCAGATATTTCAATAACTTACCAATGAATATAAGAACTGAAGAACACTATACAAAATTCAAGAAACACACACAACAAATAGAATATACGAAATTAAAACAAAAAATAGTTAGAATTTTAAAAACAACGATAGGTACCTACTCCGAAAATAATTAGTATACTTGAGTCACTAATATTTATCTTATGTTTGTATTTCTCTACATTGTTCCATTATTGACTTATACATACTTATTCATTCATGCTCTTATGTATCATATACTCCTGTCCCCAAATACAAGTAGGTATTACTTTTCTGGGGACAGTTAAACATGTATATATATATATAAAAAATATATTCACTGTAAAATGTATGTAATATTTATATATTTTCAATAAAGAATTCTACTCTAAAAAAAATGTAAATATAATCATCCATTTCTACCCAAGATAAATAAGTACCTACCAGTGGCGTGCAACGCATACAAGAAAAAATATTAGTAAATATTTTGGAAAATAAATATTAATTTAATAATAATCTTGAGAAAAAGTTCATTTAAAATTCTAGCCGTAATTCATGGCTACGACTACATTTTTTCTTTCCGACGATTCTGTATACAATTTCATGTCAATGCTTAGCTTATCTCGCTTGCTAAATTTGTTTCTTAGATCCAGTCAATTTGAGAAAAACTGAACTGCGTATTTTCCTACTGCAACCGTATAATATTATATTCGCTCATCCTTATGTCTGCGGTTTTTTGTAGTAATCGAGTAAATTTTTCATAGATTAGCGTATTTCTTCTAAAGGTCTAAAGTAAGGTGAGAACTGCGTGCACGTCACTTGCTGAAATAACATTGTTACTAATTATAAAGTTGCTTGAATTCCAACTATCAAATCAAACATTGTGTACACTTATTATTTTATTTGAATGACTGAGTTCATCAATTACAACTGTTCTGTTTACATGAATTAGTTTTAGGGAATTTAAAAGAATAAGTCTTATTTTATTTTATATATAAATATATATAAAGGAACCCGTGTTTTCCTACCCACCAAGTTTTCTCCACAACCAGCCACAACCACCCACCAGTGGTTATGGTGGTGGATAGCCCTTGGTATCACATCGAAAATATGCGAGTTTGGTGGGGGTGGCTGTACGTGGATAGGAGTGGGTGACGAAAATGTGCTTTCTAGCACATTGTTTTGTTATGGGAAGGCTGCAAATGCAGGTTGTTTCAAAATAGGCGCGCCGACTGTGCCTGCTCTAGAAAGTTGTGGAAGAAGAAGGTTCTAGAAAATTCCCTAAAGTTCTATAAGGTTCTAAACTGAGTGGTGGAATGTGTCGGTGTGTCTAGAAGGTTCCTGTACATTCAACAAATTTCTTGAAAGTTCTGGAAGGAGAATGTTCTAGAAGGTTTGCGAAAGTTCTATGACGATCCAAATAGTGTACTAAAAATCTATGCTTGCGAAGCCGCGCGGGCACAGATAGTTATAAATAAATCGTCTTCGAAATATATAGAAATTTTTTGCCTTATAATATATAAAATATTTATTTATTTAGAAAATTCTTATTTATGATACTTTTTAAAGTGTGTAGTTATTCTGTGGATTACAGCTATTTTGAATAGTTCATTATATACAGTTAAAAAATTCTAATTATGTTTAATTTTTTTTATTAAAAATATAATGTTTGGTCACAGCATAACCCAAGTTTATACCTAATGCACGCCACTGCTACATACATAATATCACTAAATATAGTTACGTACATATACATACGATTCTGTGAAATACTATTAAATATTGAAACATACAGGAAATTCAGTTTCAAATAAACATGACATACGATTTAAGAAGTATTTGATTTAATGATGAAAAATAACAGAAAAATATTCAAAGAGTATGTTTTACTCTAAAAATTATGAATATTTAGCATATTAGCCTCCATAAGTTCTATGAGAAATCTAAAAAATCATATTTATAAAATAAATCATAGATTATTATGTAATTTTATTGTAAGTTAATAGAAAAGATCGCACTTTTGCCTGACGGAGTGACAGCTAGTATAGCGGCCAAACATTCCATCGCCATCGACTTTTGTGTTTGTGGTCCGATTTAGATCAGATAAACTGACTTATATATGATATTTTCAATTTTTTATAACTGTTTCTGTTACTGTATCACTGTTCGATGGAAAGGAAAACGGTACGCTACCTACGCGACGGGAACTAAATATTTTATTGATACGCAATTTTTTTATGTATATCTTTCTGCTTGATTAATTTAATATATCTTTATACTTAGTAAGGCAGTGTTCACCTTTCCACACGACTTTTTTTCCGGTGAAGTCCGAATTAAAATCATTGTTTTATAATATCGTCAGTTCGGAAATCTGGTAACTAAAGGAAACACGTTACCTAAAAAGAAGGAACATGGTTATACTAAACTGCAAGATTTTAAGCGTGGAACTGCGTCTGGAGCTATTTGAGGAAATGAGAACCATGAATCATCGATCGTTCATTTATTTTGTTTCGTTATTGTTAGATCAAGAACAATCTAGAACAAGAAAAAGAAGAATTGTTAGATGCAGTATAAACAGGTACGGTCGAATGAATTCTTAGGCTGCGAATAACAGGCGATAATAGGAGCTTTTAGGCAATCGGATTTTAACCGACGGCGCTAAAGTCAGTCATTTTCACCGTACCCACCATCGATCTTGGTGGGTCTTTTATGGGTTAAGGAGCGACATCCTTCCTCTATCCAAAGATGCGTTTTTCATCGATGCAAGTCGCGCAGGTTTTGTGCAGCATTTTGCATTTTTAGGGGAGTGACGTAGTTCTCTGTGAAAATGTTAACAATTTGAGAAAGAAACACGCGATTCTGCACTGGACGACCTAAATAATGCGCGTATGAAGTTAATCTAGGGAAGTTAGGCGATAATTAAAGTATTACATTTTATGGGGGAGAGAGGGTACCTACAACGGCACCCTAACATTTTTTTCGAAGTCGTCCAACATTTAAGTTTTTTATGCCATCGTGTTGGGAACCCTTGTCACACTCCGGACGCACGCTGTTTGGAAGGATGAGGGGAGCTGGTCGCAGAAACCATCTTAAAAAGACCCGGTAGCGGTAGTAAGAAGGGGGAAACACAAAAGACCACGTGAGTAGAACACGTAATTATTTAGAGATTAAAAACTGTTTTAAAATTAAACTTTAAAAAAAAAATTCTTGTATTACACGCGGAGTTCAAAATTGAAAATTGTGGGGAGCAGCTTTCGATATTCTAAAATTTCTATCTTTAAAGTTTGTACGAAATTGATCCCTCCCGTGTTGATTGAGGGATAGGTATATTCAATAGGTATACCTCAGGTAGACTAAATCCTACTCCACTAACGGCTAACTGACTAACTAACTAACTTACCATCACGCCGTTTCCCCGTCGGGGTAGGCAGAGAGGATAGAGCGCCATACTCTTCTATCCTGACATACAACTTTCGCTTCGTCTACATTCATACATCTTCGCATGCAAGCTCGACGGTTGTTCAGGCTTCTAACAGGACCATCTTCCAGTATCTGGTTAATCTGGTCATGCCACGTCTTCCGTGGTCGCCCTCTCTTTCTGGCGGCGGCTCCACTAGCGGCACGCATTTATAATACGTTGTTTATATAATCCGCCTAATATAACAAATGTAATTTTATGATTATTACACGGGCGAACCTTAATGAGGAAAAAAATCATATTTTTAAATTTCCATGGAATATTTGGTTACCTGCCTAATGGTGTCAAATTTAACAATAATTGAACACTTGAGAAATGGTTACCTACGTGTACAGGTAAGAATCCCAGGCTAGTATTTTTTTCCACTTTTTATTATTTTAATTCTTTATATCGAATACACAGACCACTTTTTATACTATTTTTATTCACGATACAAATTCCTTTATTTGTACATTGAACGGTAGACTAAAATAATTTTCAAGAAGAAAGAAATAGTTTTACGAACTCAGTCGATTGCTTTGCCGGTAGTACAGTCATCATAAATTAATAGGATTCAAAAATATCTTAGGGGACATAAAATATTGCAGATAATTTAGTGAATAGGACAAAGAACAAGTCTCAAATATTAAATACTAGTATGGATCAAAATATTCATGATGATATGTATTACATACATAAGACAATTACTCGAAATGCCATTTCAGATTTAGAGCCTGGACATCCAGAGTATAAATCTTTTCGATAAGTATACAGGTAACCTCCCTAGGTATTGTAGCAGTACCTATTTTACATAATATCTAACGTATACCAATTGGTTAACCCGAACGAAAAGCGCGATAGACGATACCTCATCGAGTCTAATATATTGTTAAATGGTCCAAGACTGTTATCTAGAGTTGTTTAAAATAACTAGTATTTAAAGCACACAGCACACGTCATCTCAAGAAAATCTGGACCAAGAGGGCACTTATAGACCAAGAGCTGGCGACCGCCAGACTCTCTAGTAGGTAAGAAGGTTTGGACATTATGACATTTGAGTTAGGGGAATTTTGACATATAAAAGATAAAACAGGCACAAAAAATGAATAAGTAAAACGTAGAAATAACAAACTTTATTATATACATAACAGAAAAAATAAAAAAAGAGATTATCTCTAGCAGTAGTAAGCTTTAGGCACAGATTATTCTGCTAATACCGATGAGGTATTAGCAAAACGATGAGCCAAACTGTATTTAAACGCAAACTGTTTTTCAAACACGTCTGTTCAAGTGAAGACGTGTACTTAATCAGAACGCGGCGGCGCTTGAGACTTAGTATTGTGGTATTCTAACCTGTTTTGTGTTTAGTTGGTATACGTTTTCGGGGAGATTTTTCGAAAAAATATGCGAAGCGCGTGCACAGCCTTATTGACTTTTTGAGTCTTCTAAATGGTTATACTTAAAATATCTTCTAACTATATGCGAATCTCCTGCGAACTATATGTAATTTAGATTTGTTTCGCAGAAATTTTATCGTATATGTGTGTTCCACGTTGAGGCGGCGGTAGCAGCATGAGTCAAGCTATCTTTTCGGATTTGCTGCCCCGGGGTACAAGTTCCATCTTCGGCCGTTAGTTTGTTAATTATTGTTTGTTTGTCAAATTACGGACGTAACACGAGTTACGGACAGACAGACACAACGAAATTATTATGTTTGATTGTACCAACTTCAAAAGTTTCAGCAGTAACTGTAACAATCTATGTTTGTTTCATTAAATTTATTAATTCTTTGATTACAATAACTGTAAATTTTCAAGTTTTTTGTTTGTAACATTGTGAAAATAAATAAACGTTTACAACGCGTTGTTATTGACAATGGGAGAAATCTCTAAAACGTTCTAACAATTCAAAATAAATATAGTGGAATAAAACAGTGTTGTGTTTACCCTCATGTTTTAAAATATTAACAATAACTGTAACAATTTCTTTACGATTTTTGTGAATAAACTCATCACATAATCCACGAAACGGTTTGGTTCCTAACTCATGCATTATATTATATTTCTTCAAATAGCTTCAATGAGTTTAAAAGAACGGCTTTGCTGTATTAGACTCATAACGTCTTATTTCTTAATAAATGTTGGCTTTTTCTCTGGCTTCATGAACTCCCAAATCACAGAATAGAACTGTTGTGGAATACAAGAGAAATACTCGAGAGAGTTTTGTGTTGTATCAGTCATCAATCATATTGTAATCTAAGAATATTCAGAGGACTGGCATTTCATGGTCAGTCGGGAACCATTTATTATAGTCATGGGCTCCGAGTAAGCTGACAATGATTCAACAAACTATTTATTTTTCCTTTTATTAAGGGCCGGTCTTATAAACGTCCGTTAATTAAATTTCAGACCAAATAAACCGACATTTGATACAAATGTCATTTTTTTCGTCTTATATCAATCCGTTGGCCAAATTTTAGTAAAATTTTACCGAAGCCGATACTAGCGATGGGCGACTCGAGTTAATTTACTCGAATAAACCGAGTTATACTGCCAGCGAGTCAACTCGAGTGGCATTTTCGGCAGCTCGAGTCAGCTCGCTGTCTCAAGCCACGCGAGAATGTTTGAACGAAACGACCGCAGATGGCGCGGTCCGCGCGGGCCGCTCGACTCGGCTCGGCTATCGTCGGAACACTTCGCCTTTTGGCGGCGGAGGACGAAGTGTTCCGTCATAATACGGGTACGTCCTACGTACTACGTATTGTATATTCGACTGTATGTCGCAAATATACAGAGTGAAACATACAATATTATATACCTAATTTTACTTGTACAAAGCAAGCTTCCACCAAAAATGAGTTTCCTTCCAGCAAACCCTTTAAGTAAATATTATATAATCAAATATTTTAATAAATAATAATTAAACAGAATAATTTATATCAAAATTTACAATTAAATTATTATTACATCAAATAGGAACTTTGAATTAGGTATTTGAAATTTACGAAAAGCGTTTAAATAAAGAATAATTAAACCGAAGAAATGTATCAAAATTCAAAATCTACAACTAAAATATTATTATTTGTATTTTCATCAAATAGGAACTATGAATCAATCACATTTACGAAAAGCGTTTTAATAAATAATAATTAAACAAAACAAATGTATCAAAATCTGAAAACTAAATTATTATTATTCATATTGACTGCAAATTATATTCGCGGAAAATCAAATACCAATTAATAATTACGCAAATTACGCGGTCAATATCACTAGAAAATTATAAGACGTAACGTAAAAGTCGTAAAACTTTAACAAAGGTTCGTGACTGAGTGATATCGTTCGTACGAGCGAGCTTGGGTTGCCGAACCAAACCGAGGCTGACCGAGCCAACACGAGACGTCCCGAGTGACTCGAGTCCCGAGTAGAGCCGAGGCTGACCGAACGGCGGCTCGATTGGCCGAAGTGGCATGACGTCGTTCGAAGACCGAGTTACTCGGTTTATCGCAAATCGGTTTAATTCAACTCGGTTTTCGAACAATACTACTCGGGTTGACTCGCGCTTTCGAACGATTTCAGTTTGCAAACGCCGCGCGTCGCGCGTCGCTCGACCCGGCTCAGGGACCGTGACCGCTATATGTTATTTGCGTAATTATTAATTACCCGCGTTTAATTTTCCGCGATTGTAGTAATGGGTATTAGTGATTAGTATTTGCAATAAATATTCCGCGTGAAAATAATAAAATAAGATCGTCGCATGGGAGTTTTTTTCCAAAAATAATAATGACAACAGAGTCAAATGCAAATTATGTGCCTGTAAATTATAAAGACATAGGTAACATCTCCACATTAGTAAATCACTTGAAGAAAAAACATCTTGTTGAGTACTTATCTCTTTATTTATACGTAAATCTAGTATTTATCCTTATTTATATTATTTTTCTAAAAGTTTGTTTGACTGGAGATGATTGACTAATGAGTTTGCGACATCGAGTTGAGTATACGTAAGACGTACCTGTACGTATGATGTTCGTACTTCGTAGGTACCGATCTGGCACCGAGTCAACTCGAGTTGCGACTCGAGTCAGCTAACATTTCAACTCGATATACTCGAGTTAGAAAAAATACAACTCGGCCCATCACTAGCCGATACCGACAGTCGAACCACCAGTTTACCGCCCGTTAGTTGAAATTGATAGAAGTATGACAGATTGACGTATTATTTTTAAGGTTAGATCCGTTGTCAATTTGCGTTTTATGCTGTTTGTTTAACAAGTATATGTATACTGTGCTGACCGCTGCTACATTTTCAAGAAAAAATGTTTTCAGATAGCGATGTCGAGCTATTATTGTATTCAAGTTCGTCAGATGAAGAACAAACTCGACGACAAAGAGTGTGCAATATACGAATGGGTTATTTTAATATTTTAGATGACGCAGATTTTATTTACCGTTTTCGCTTGCCGAAAAGGTATGCTAAAGAGCTTCTAGAAGATATTGGGCAAAATGTAAAAAGGTGCACATGTAGGATTCTGACATTATCACCAACCACAAAATTGCTTGTTCTATGCTCTTGGATCAATATTATTAGCTGCTGCAGACTTGGAACAAAAAGGCTACTGCCAGTGTAGTGTTGTGGCAAGTATCCCGAAAATCCGGTGCGAGCGAGAAATTTTAGGTTATGTTTATAGAAATTATGTTTCGTTTCCATAGAAAAGAGATATATTCGCCTCTGATAGCTCTAAAATCATAGATAAGAGCAGTACGATATTGCGATACTTACGGACGGTCAAAAAAGTTTTATAAGATGAGCGTTGGTAATATTTAATTACTAACGAATGATAATCCGTTCGTTAATTGTCGATTTACTAACGGATATTTGGTCTTTCGTTTATAAGATCGGCCCTTCGAGGGTCTACCCCAGGAGAGTGATTTGTGTATTGTATAATTGAATTTTTAATTTTATTTGTATATTATTTTATAATTTAATTAAACGCAATTCAAATAAACACAATATTTTCTTAGATAATATTGAGATATATACACGAAATATATCACACCAATAACCCCGCCATTTAAAAAAAAAAGCTAAGCATTTATGCTATGAAAATAGGACTCACTTGGTTGTCTCTTGGGACGAGACTCGAACCATTTAATCATTAAGCGAGTGTCTTACACGCACGTTACAACCTTCAACCTTCAGTATAACCCTTCAAAAATGGCGGACACTTTATATTTTTGAATTTCAACTTTACATTCAGGAATTATTGATGGTATATTAATTAGTCGAAATAAAAAAGTGTATTGGGAAATCAATCTAAAATGTTAACTTTTATGTGTACCTTCAATTTGAAATCATACTAATTTTAAGAACGGAATAATGTTTTCATTTTATCCCAATTATAATAATTTAGTTGTCTGTCCGTCCGTCCGTGGTAAATTCGTGTAACTTCTTTATAGTATAAAAACTTTTTTTTTCTTTATTTTTATTTTATATTTATAATTTTTTTTTATTTTTCACCTAAAAGTACCATCATTTTTGACGGGTTGCAGCTAGTTAAATAGTAAAAACGGAATGGATTCTAGTTACGGTTACGTATGGACATTAGAATTATTATTGGGGACATGTCTAAAAATGTGCTAGGTAATTCTTAGTGTATTTCCGGTTTCAATTGCTGGAATATTTGTCATTTTGTGGTGAATATTTTTGATTGTGTCTGTTTTTAAGCAATATTTTAAAACAATTTTATGTGATGAGTACTTGGACCGGGGAATGAAGGTGATTGGTGGTACATCCGAAGGTATATGTAACTGTAAGCGTAATATAGAATCGTATAAATATAATTAAAACCAAAATTATTAATCAATTAGAAAGACATGTAGACCAATCAAATCAACGAAAAAATAATTGGCTCTTTATTCGAAGCATGGATTCCTCCTAGGTGTCCCCTGGCGGCAGTTATACAAAATAATTTGCGCCTACCATACCAGAAAAATTAGATTGCTCTAAAAATGCGTAATATATATATGTTAATCAATTAATAAATGAGACTTATAGATAAGGTCGATATATTTACGGAAATGTACGAGGCCGCTTTGGCGTAATTGGATAACGCGTCTGCCCCGGAAAGGAGGAGATCTGTGGTTCGAATCCCGGTAGCAGACAAATATTTTTTCGTTGATTTGATTTTTCTGTATTTCTTTCTAATTCATGAATGAATTTAGTTTTAAATTTCACAGAACTTTGTTCTGAAAAAATTGCAACTTCACAATATGTGTTCTTGAATATAATGCATATGATTACTACTAAAACTAAGATAAGCATATCACGTCATACGGGCGGACAACTTCAGAGAATCAAGAGACCGCTGGTCGCTTACATACCAGATGGGCTGATAATGTGACAAAGCACCAAATGAGATTGTCGGCTGGACCGAAGTAGGTCAGGACCAGAGCAGTTATGAATTCGACCCAAGACCTTCATGATTTACTAAATACAAAGAAAATAAGAGTAAGTACAGTTTAAATTGTGACGGGATCGTGGCAGACAAAGGAAACGCTAAAAACAATTTAATTTTAAGTTTCTTGAATATTTCAAACTAATATTCACGTACAATATTCACGTAACTTGAATCTGCGCTGCACCTTTTTTTGTCTATGGCTAGGTAGATCTTCTCCGTTTCGCACGTAAGTACCTACCACTCGCGCTGAATATCATTTGTCCTATCGTTACACTTCTAGCCGCCGCGCGCCGACGGTTTCGCTTTCTATGGCGTTACTGCCCAAAGTCAACAATAAAAACTACACTTGGTGCGCGCGCTCGCTTTTTATACAAAAAATGTCAACCGGAACATTTGAGTAGTTTCTCCCAATTTCTAGTAGTTTTTCCATATTTATTGTGATTATGAGAAGAGCCCAATTGATTCCAGATTCATGTGGACCGTTCAAAGGACTTCAATAATGCGCTGTTTCCTTCTCTGGATTCTCGTGAAAATATTATTACTTTATTCCATGTTTCCTGATTAAGAACCTTTTCTTCTTCTTTGCTTTACACTCTCTCCTCATAAGGACTTAGATTCCAAGTTCTTTGATCTTGTCTCCTTGATAAGATGGTTCATTTGCAGTTGTTTTATTATACAGGCCCACCATTTTTGCAATAAATTTCCTATTAATCTTACTGCTGTTAAGAAGTTGAGAAATTTCTCTAAGGCGTAGTTATTATCTGTTCACATCGTGGCCATTCATCACTCATAAGCTACTCTTTTTTTATTGATTTAATTCATTAATTTTTAATTGATTTAATTCATTATTTTCAAACCTGACAAATTTTTAAATTCAGAATTGGCGGCATTATAATTTTATACAATAACTAGTATAGTGCTTATTTCAGAATATGGTCGATTATCTGTTTTTATATAAAATGTATAATGTAGATTCATTTAAAAAACATCAAGCGAGCCTTACAGTAGTCGCATATGATGTGTAACCTTTGACATCTCACAATTAAAAATATCAATCGAGCTGCCACAGAAATTAACTTCAAATTTTAAAAAAGCTAATATTTATTAACTAAGCGCGCGCTCATTGGTTAAATGAAATTGCACCCGTCTTATTTCCTGTTACGCATTTCTGTCCTTTTTCACGAAATCACTGCTACAGCTTCCAGGAAAGCGAGAGGAAAGATGTTACACATCAATAAATAATTGTTAATATTTGTGTAATGCATTTTAATACTTACTACACAATTTCGGTTGAATACAATATGGATACCGATATCCCATTAATAACAGCCATGTTGTATTTTCGAATGTAATCAAGACATAACGTGTAATGCTGAGACCACCAACACATGTCAAAAAGTTATGGACTTTGTGTCACTTGGTTACTTTGACAATTGGATATGTCGTTGATATAAAATAATAAAGTGGTTGAATATCCATTATCTTATTAACAGAGGTTTCTAAAATATGAGCAGTTTGCTTTATTTAAATGAGTTTAGTGTTGTAGGAGTAAGTTAGTTAAATATTCCAATATGAACACTCAACCAGGTGCCACTTTAGATTTGAAGGATTATTGCAATGCTGAAAATAAATATTGTTTATTAGCTAATCTTAAAATAGGGCTTTTGTAAATACATAATATATATATGCTCGAATTGAAATTCTAGAAGCTCTTAAGCAGACCTATTCGACAAGCAAAAATGGTAGATAAAATCTGCATCATTTAAAAATAATCCACTCGTATATTGAACACTTTTTCGTCGAGTTTGTTCTTCACCCGACGAACTTGAATACAATGATAGCTGGACATTTCTATCTGAAAACATTTTTCCTTGAAAATGTAGCAGCAGTCAGCACAGTATACATGTACATGTTAAACAACCAGCATAAAACGCAAATTGACAACGGACCTAACCTTAAAAATAATACGTCAATCTGTCATACTTCTATCAATTTCAACTAACGGGCGGTAAACTGGTGGTTCGACTGTCGGTATCGGCTTCGGTAAAATTTTACTAAAATTTGGCAAACGGATTGATATAAGACGAAAAAATTGACATTTGTATCAAATTTCGGTTTATTATATATATTAGGGTGTGTATGGTGAAAAAAAAATTTTTATTTTTAAACTTAATTGTTATCAAAAGTTGCATTGCATTTATAACAATATAAAAATGCAAAAAAAGTTGCAATTCAAGTATACTTTTGGCTCGTTGTAGCGAGCCAAATATTCTGAAAATGTTGGTTTTTAGTGATTTTTCAGAGGTAATAAAAGTGTTGTTTTCTTCTACATAATTCTCATCAGATTACTTAATTTCGTTATTATATATATAGATAAAATACTAAAACTAAAATTTATTGCAATTCTTAAGCTTGAATTATTTAAAAAAAAAATTATAAAACATACAAAATTTTCCAAAAAGAGTATTTTTAAAGACAGCTACAGTTATTTTTAGAATTAAACATTGGCATAATTTTCCAGGAATTCTGCTTGGCTGCAATAAAACCTTCTCTAACTGTTTACCCTACGACAGAACCTGCAGCTACAGTCGTCAATTTAAGGCATACACACATTTCCCTGCCACACACAGTCAGTAGATATCTTTCTACTGACTGTGTGTGGCAGGGACTTGGACTTGAAATCGAATATTCGGACATTTCGTTCGACAAAAACTGTCCTCAGCTCTTCACTTTATAAGTACATAGCTCAAAAGCGGTAGTTCAGTCAGTATAAGTTTCTCATCCTGCCAGGAAATCATATCGTAATAATGATCGCTCTCAAAATTGATTTGTGGTATCACAAAAGATCTCGACAATGATTTTTGCGAGGCAGGAGCTTTCAAAACACTCGTATATCCTATTCTATCACAATTTTGTTGTCATTTGTCAACATTTGATGCCTCCCTGATATCACTCAGTGTAGCCGAAGCAATAGCAGCGCCTGCTCTGTGCGATACGCCATAACGATCACATACTTCAGCCAACTTTTCGATTTTTGTATTTTCTCAATTTTCTCTTCCTTTAACTATGTTTCCAATGCCTATGCATCTGAATTTTTAGAATCAAAATATTCTTTGTACTTTTAGAAAAAAACGTGATGAAAGGAAACGCAAAGTTTGCAAAAAGTACGTAAAAACGAAATAAATTTTTAAAAAATAAATTAATAATTAGATTATATGCTTAACATAATTATCTATATTTTCACCGATTCGAATTTAAAAATTTTGAAAACTGACGAAAAAATGCTAGAAAAATCCATTTTCACTCAAACGGGCGTAGAAAAAGAAAAAGAAGAAGAAGAAAAATAAAAGCTCAAAATTTGGATGCGAAAATTAATAATCTTTCATATTCTTTTTACAAAATATTTTTATCGTGTGCACTCCCAGAGAAAACCTCAAAAAAGCGCGCGAAAACGGAGAAAAAACCGAAAAAAATCGAAATGTAACTTTTGGTTACAAACATTTATATAAACATATATCGGCCAATATGCACTATTTTTTAAATATATTTTTAATTTCTAATTTATCATTTGATAAATTAGAAATTTTGGAAATAAGAAAGAGTGTAAATAGTAAATTGAATATTATAAATAATCAGGTCCTTTTTTAAAATAGTTATCTTTTAAATTTATTTTCATATTAATTAGGTACTTTATATTATAATTTTCCATATATAACTTTTTAATATTTTGATCTATACTTCGATTTTTAAATATTATTTTTCTTTTCCTGATGAAGCAGCCATTGGCTTTGAAACATGTTGATTTTTTTCAATAAATAAGTGGTTTAAACAAAGTTAATTTATATTAATTAAAAAATATATATATCAACTAAATCAAGGGAATCGTATTCCCCGATACGAACTCCCTTTATATGAAACAACAACAAAAAATATAACGATTAAACAAAAGTATTATAATGGAATGATACAACAAAAATTAATTTGCTTATCTGAGCGCTATCAATGCGCGTAGAACTGTAAGATTGCAACAATACGGAACGCTAACACTGGTACACACAGGAACTACCGGACGCGTCGAATGCCACGATCGAGCTGAAGATGCGTTCTAAACTCAAATTAATTTAATTGATAAAAAATGCTTCAAATTATCACGTCAATTCATATAATTCATTCCGAAAACACTTTTAATTCAAATGTTTAAATTCAAATTCAAATGTTTATTCAATGTTCAATGTTACAAATGTTTACAGTGTTTACAAAATTTAATGAAGCTTTTTTCATTGTTGTTGAGTGTCTTGGCAGCAAGTAAACACTAAATTGATTTGACGCCCTGCCTGCTACACTAGTAATTTACTGTATTATAGCAGACAGTGCTCTTCCAGTAGTATAATGTTCAAGAATATTTATTATTTATATAACATTTGTGAATAAATCTTATTGCCAATTAAAATTAAGTAATAGTAATAATTAAATGTTTACAATTTAATAATGGTGTTAATTAATTATATTATAGACAAATGACGCACCTTCGAGTTTCAATTGAGTCGAATTCAATGGAAATTTAATGTGATATGGCTTATCTCACGCCGGGTTGTTGATAATTCATAGTTAGGCGAAATTTTCGACTGTCGTAATGATTCTTATCGCAGGTTTATAGAACCAGTGTGCTTCAAATCATTTTAGTAAGCGTAAATAGATTTCAATCGTCAACATCAAAAATGTTAGAAGATTTTATTTACCTTATTGCTTATTTTAAATCTAAAATCTAACAAACTTTTACATACTTGAGATCCTAGAATATGAATAGTAATTACATGTTGTCTTGTAATTTTAAGACAACTTGATATATACGGCCATAAATATTCTGAAAATAGCAACATTTGATCTTAACATTGTTATACCAATACTTATTACTGTGAGAATAAAAAAAAATAAACGATACCTCGGTGTTAGTTTCTTTCAGTTTCTACTCGAGAGAAATAGGGAGAAAGTACATAGCAGTTATCCGTCAAACGTCAAATTATAAATACGAGTCCAACGCGACAATGACAATTTTAAGCTATAATTTTACATCAGAACGCTGTAGGACAATAAACGAATAAGTGTATATGAAATAACCTTTTTTCTATCAGATTTAAGCACAGTATTAGTACTTATTTTATGAAATTTTAGTCGAAACGTGAGAATAGTGAGGTTATGTTGGCGATAGGTCCGTTGAAGCTCTGGCAAGCCAAACCGCTTAGAGAAGAAGGCGTCGGAGAATTCATTTTTCTAAAAGCGTTGCCTACATCGGACAACGCAAATAAAAGTATTTAATTTGAGAGAGATATGTGAAAATAAACAAATCTCCTTATTTGAGTACGACGAACACCGAACACCGACGCATACCTATACCTAGGTATATCTTCTTTATTTATTTATTTTTATTCTCGTCTATTAAGTATTGGGATAACAATCTTAAACTATCAATATTTATATTTTCGGAATACGGCCAACATGGTATTATTGTTTAGACTTATTGAGCATTAAAATGAAATAAAACATATAAAACCATGGTAATGGCCACGGTATTGGCATTATAGAAAATATAATTTTACGCCATAAGTATTCAAATGTGATTACGATACGGTGTCAAAAATACCGTCGCATAATGCACGCACATTTCGTTGCATTACTTAAATTTCACCTCCAACGCGAATATAACATCAAAAATTTTATTATATCTTTCTTTGTTTTTTATTGACATAGTAATTCGTTTTACGCATTTGGCAACCTATTTAGATATTTATATCAGTTCCGTACCTCAACAAAAGCGCATTTTGATACTCTAGAAAGAATTGATTGATTCGTTCTAGAATATCGAAACCCACTTCACTTACTACTCTTTTGACTTTCTTAAAACTCATTTATCGCATTAATCGAGGTAAAGGTGTATCGAATATAATAATTTTATTATGATTCGTTTTCAGTCCACATATTAGATAATTTATTAATTTAATTAATACACTTAATACAACAATGTAATTTTACGAAAATTTGACATTAATATTAAATAGTCGATAAGTACCTACCTTTTAAAACAGTATTAAAAAATCGAACATATAGAATGTACGTATTTTAGGCAATAAACGTCTGAGAAAATACTAGATATATTAGTATAAATGCATAAAAATATGTTAAAACATAAGTATAGACATTCCCTCAGGTTTTGTCTCAATGTTTTTATTTTTAATTAAAATTTTAATAGCCACCGAGATGAATAACGGCCTGTGGAAGTATTACAAGAATACTTTTCACTTTGACTATGAGGAAACATAAATTAAATACGAAATATAATTAAATTACTTTGAAAATTCCCTTCCGGTACTAGCCGCTAAAATCGGCTATAATTTGAGTCTGGGAGAGAAAAGGATATTTTACATTCTACACTTCTTTTCTCTGAATGTCGGCCAGATTTCCGACAACCGACTGCACAACAGTTGATTTACCGACAAACCAATTGCCCGACAGCCGATTGCCTGATAGTCGATTTCCCGACATGTCAACTAACAGACGAGCCAACTGCCCGACAGCCGATTGCCGATAGCCGATTTACCGACACGCCAACTACCAGAGAAGTCAACTGCCCGACAGCTGATTGCCTGACAGCCGATTTCCCGACAGAGATATGTATTTGCACAAGATATGTATTTGCTTACTTTTATGAGAACGTGCATAATTTCTTCAATTCGATAAATTTTAAATTGAAATATAATTTGAATGTACATTTTGTGTACCTACCTAGTCGTTTATTTAAAGATAATTAATTTAATAGCACACCTAATTTTTTTTTGAATATTCTGTTGTATTTTATTGTAACTATCTTAAAAAAAGGATATATCTAAATTGTTAAATTAACCAGATACTGGAAGATGGTCCTATTAGAGGCCTGAACAACCGTCGAGTTTGCAAGCGAAGATGTATGAATGTAGACGAAGCGAAAGTTGTATAAAATGGAACGAACAATACGTATTATTAAACAATAATTGCACGAAATGAGCACTTAACCATATCAATAACCCAACGAAACTAGATGAAAGAACTCATATTATGTTGTGAAACAAGTAATAATTGACAACTTGAGAACTTAGCAAATCCATTCATTCAATGTTAGGGGAATCCCCGATAATAGAGTGCGTAGGTGTGTTCGGATACGCGGTGCATAGCCAAACCATAATTTGCGTTGCGTTCAGTTATAAATAGTTTGTTTTTAATATTCGTGGTGATATTCGGCGAATACGAATATTCAGTAAATATCTACTATTCGGTGAACACGAATATTCGTATTCGTATTCGTTGTATCACTTATTATCACATTCACAGCGGCATGCAGCGCATACAAGCAAAAAAGCTGTGCATTAGTAAAGATTCTGGGAAACAAATATTAATTAAATTTTCATTATCTTAAGAAAAAGTTGATTTAAAATTCTAGCCGTAATTTCTCCTATGCCTAGAAGTTTTATTTCCGATTTTTCTGTACCTAACTTCATGTCAATTCTTCATTTATCTCGCCCAACAAATTTGTTCCATAGATATAGTCAAGTCGAGAAAAATCCGTGTATTTTTAATGCTGCGAGTATTGTGTAATAGGCAAGTAAATTTAGCGTGTTTCTTCGAAAGGTCCTATGCCAGGTGCAGAAATGTTATTTTTTACAAATTCCACCCAAAATTTTCGGTGTGATTTCTATTTGTCTTTTCTATGGTGAATATAAATACCATC
Organism: Agrypnia vestita; assembly: GCA_016648135.1. Lineage (NCBI taxonomy): Eukaryota > Metazoa > Arthropoda > Insecta > Trichoptera > Phryganeidae > Agrypnia > Agrypnia vestita. Next base: position 21,833 of record JADDOH010001930.1, read on the forward strand.
TGTCATATCATAACATATCATAAAATGTTTGATTTATTTTTGTGAAAAGAAACGTATAAAATATAAGAAATTTTTTGCCGTATTACCTATACCTATATAAAATATTTATTTATTTATTTAGGAAATATTGTTTACAATACTTCTTTTATAGTGCAGTTATTTTTGTGGATTGAAGCTACTCAAAATAGTTCATTATATACAGTTAATTTTTTTAAAAATGTATATACCCTTATAGGTATATGCTTGTATATATATTTTCAATATAGGTATATAGTCGGTCACAGCATAACCTTAGTATATACCCACGTCACGCCACTGCACATTCATTATCTGTGCCTTGCAACACACAAAATGAACACATAATCTACCAGTACACATTTCACACTCAAATAATGTACCAACAGAACCTTTTAAATTGTATGAACATTAAAGTTATTAAAGTGCTCGCAGACCGTTAAGCCGGCTTTACGGTGTCGAGAAAACGATTACTTGTTCAGCAACTATTATTGTAAAGCATAAATTGAATTCGGGAATTTGTGAATTTTGTTTTCCTTTCTCGCAGATTCGAGAGCAGGCTTCGTGTTAATTTTGAATCTGACTGCGTCAAATGGAATGACCGCGGCGATGCACGTCCGATGCAATCCGTCAGTTATTTTAAGCTGCATTACGAATTTCGTTTTGTTTATTCCCTTTCAGGACCTTGCTACGGCCGAGTTGCTATTCGTCACACGAAACAAGATTTGCAAATTTATATATTCATTAAAAACTTTTAACATTAAAAGTACGCAAGTACAAAAATATTTAATTAAAAGGTGAGAGACAAAAATATAAAATTATTTTTCTAAAACGAAATCATATTTTATTTGTAAAGTGATTTTTCAGAACAAAGTTTCCTCATTTAGCAAGGTGGGGAAACAGAAGAAATATAGGAATAAGATAAATAAAATAATAAATAGAAAAATAGAAGAAAAAATAAAAGAAACGATAAAATATTTACCTACCACCGGCGTTGAACCCAAAACTTTATATTAGCAGTAGACTGATTTCCACGACGGTCATTATTTTTATTGGCATTGATTAACGTAAGTATATGCATTTCCGCGGAGCTCCTCCGCCGTAACCGATATGCAACTTTCCCCGGTCACGGTGTCTGATAAAGAAAGGAAGGCAATGTATCTACTCATTTCGAAATGAAGTAAAGAATTATAAGAAATCACCAAATTTCTGCCTAAAACTCCCAGGGTGGTGGAAATCCTTTAAGGGAGAATAGATACCTATCAAGAAAGTTCGAAAAAATCGATTTTTAAATACTTACGTTTTCTTAAAGCTTAGTCTGGTGTCTGTTGTCTGTATGTCTGTCTGTCTGTCTGGTGAAAATTTCAAGCAAAAATTTAAAAAAAAAGTTATAGCTGATAAGAGTGGCATCCAGTTGGGCTCTCTTTTTGTATCACCGTTAGACCTGTTTTTATTGTTTGTGAAGAGTGTTCAATGATTTGGGGATTCTAAACAAGATGGAGGACGTATTTTATGGACCTGGAATCGATGTTGAAAAATTTCGCGATTTATCCATTGCTCAATTTATAAACGCTTTTTACTCAAAACCATGTTTTAAAAATCGGTGACCAAAATATCTCGGCAAAATATGAAATTTTTAGTGGTTATTATCTAATTACCTAATTATCTAGTCTTTTTCGTAGGATTTTTTAAGTGACTTTTTTTATCGGCATAATAAAACCGATTTTTTCCCTATAAATTCAAAGGTTTTCATGAAAAATTTCAAAATTTAAATTCAAACTCCCGGTATTATCAAAAATCGATATTTACAAAAACCCCTACGTCAAAGACTGAATTAGTGTGTCAATTTTAATAATCTATTTGTTTTTTTTATTCTGATGAATAAATATGAATGAAATATGTGTTATAGTGGTCACCGTGGAGAACCTTTTTTTTCAATGTTGAATATTAAAAAAAAAAAAACTTTTTTTTAAAAGTGTGTACCAAATGATACCAAAACCATATTTTATATAGGTTTCTTTAAGAAAATCACAAAAATTGCCTTTTTAAGCGCTTCATAGAAAGGTATTCTCCTTTAAGAGAATATGAGTATTTAATAGAATCATGTCCATACGTTAGGAATAAACGATAGTGTGGCAGAAATTCCTGCATCTATTATTTACTTTTTCTACCGACAATTATGGTTTACTTCTTTGCAAGGTCCAGGATAACAGAGTGGAGTATAGTATAATAAACTTAAATCCACAAGATTTTAAAAACTCCAGTAGGTATACATTTTATTTTTATTTATTATTTATTTATAAATTAACGCCTTACAGGGCTTTTACAATAGATAAGTAAAGTGTATATTAACAGAATATATAGTTTAAATAAAATAATAATAATAACATGTAAACATAATAATGACATAAAGAGGAAAGAAATGCAGAAGCATAAGAAAAACACAATATTATAGAAATTTAAAAACAAAAAAAGGAATAACGTAAAGTGAGAAGAAGCACAAGCTTTGAAATTCATATTATAATTAAAATATACATACAAATGTAAAGTCGAATTCGAAAAATACAAGTAATTTTTCAATACACCTTTTAATATATATTTGAATAATATACGGTTATTGGCAAAGATGTCCAATTGCTCGTATCTGATTGCTAGTCTAGGAAGCCTTTGCAGTGGGGAATTAAAGATATTATATATATTCAAGAACATATTCATGTTTGTGAAGTTGTAATTTTTCAAAAAAAAGTTCTGTGAAATTTTTAAAACCAAATTAATTAATCAATTAGAAAGATATATAGAAAAATCTAATTCACGAAAAAATATTAGGCTATTACTGGGATTCGAATCCCAGTAGTAGCCTAATATTTTTTCGTGAATTAGATTTTTCTGTATATCTTTCTAATTGATTAATTAATTTGGTTTTAAAAATTAAAGATATAGTTAGTAGCAGCAGATTCCATGGAAAAACCTGCATGACTTCTAGTTATGCGAGACGGAACAGACTTGACCCATATGCACAATCTAATTGAGAATCGTAACAACTAGAATTTAAACAAAATTCCCAGTTTGTTAATGTTAATGTTACTTTTATTAATACGGAAGCCCCATTGTCAACTCGTTATGGTCCAGCGCGTACCAGCTGCAGCTTATATATAAATTAATAAACACACAGTCCAATATTCCGTGCAGTTACGTCAGATACAAATATCGGTCCTGATGTCAGTGCTCGTGGTCTTCAAAATAATTATTTACTCTTTTCATCTTTTCGGCAACACTCGTTTTATTAGGTTGATTGGAAAATAATTGATCTTTTTGTTTGCTGAATTTTATAATTTTTAATATTATTATTATTATTATTATATACAATACGATTTATTATACAATAAAATTATTTATCATACAATTAAACACCCAACTAAGCAGGCCTGTTTTAGGTTTTGTTACAAATTTCATTTTACAACACAAAATTTCGCTATTGGAACTAATTAGTAATTAATCAATACATTACATTTAATTAATTAATCTTTAACCGTAATCATCCAAATTGGATATAAATTTTACAAATATTTCAAAAAATAATACCCATTTTACTAAACAGTTTAATTTTATAATTTACATTCATTCCTTTTCAGAGTTTTCTCTGCCCATATTGAATAGAACATTAAATAGGTTTACTTTGAAATTTTTGGTATTACTGCTGGTTCGAATATTTTTACTAAGTAGATTATATATTCTAGGAGCTTGGAAACTGAATAGTCTTTGGCCAAAAGTTGTTTTCATTTTTGGGACCGTTTTATTATATTTAGCTCTAGTGAGATGCAGTATTTTAGGTATAATTTTCGGAGTATTTATGTTTCTATAAAATGTTGTTCGGATTTTCTACACGCATAGTTGTCTAATATCCAGAATTCTGACTTTATATTTTTTAGTTTCATCGTGTTCATTCATGTTCATTTTAAAGCGCATTTTTAATTTGGATTCAAATTAGGCTTTTGATTTAATTTTGATTGTATGAATTCAAAACATAGATGTACGATGATAATTCATAGTATAACAGTAGGTACTATCTCCTTTTCTTTCTTCATTTTCTTAAATTCAATCTTCACCATCCCGTCATTTTACCTAACAGGCGCAAGCATTTTTTTTGTTTAAGTAGTTTATAGTAGTAATATATGATAAGTAGTAATACATAAAAAGTATTTTTTAATTTTATAATCACTTAAACGATGATGATAATAAAAAATATTACAATATACAATTGTAATTGAAATAATAGTTACAAAAAATATTATGTAAATATATAATCAATATATATGTATATATATATACATGTATATATATATATATATATTTCAAAATCGGCGCGTCGCGTGTGTCGGTGAGTCTAGTTTCTAGTCTGAGTTTCCGGAAAAACCTGTTCTAGAAAGTTCTGGAAGGAAAAGGTTCTAGAAAATTCCCGAAAGTTCTATAAGGTTCTAAACTGAGTGGAGAAATATGTTGGTGTGTCTAGAAGGTTCCTGTACATTCGATAAATTTCTCTAAAGTTCTGGAAGGAAAATTTTCTAGAAGGTTCGCGAAAGTTCTATCATGATCCAAACAGTGTACTAAAAATCTACGCGTGCGAAGCCGCGCGGGCACAGCTAGTTTATGTGTAAAATACATTTCGTATATAAAATATTCAAATTATTGTTTTTTTTTTTTTGATAATTTCTTTTTTCGAAATGGATATCGCCTTTTTTAATTTTAATACCACACGTATTTCCATCGCAGAAATGCATGTATAGTAACACAATGAATGTTGCACCGCATCTCTACATAAATACAAGAACACCATTAAACTAAATCAAAACTATTTAAACAAATTACAGTGTTCTCATTTGTGTTTTTCGTCAATGCAGTGTGCAGTATTGGCTTAGGTGATTATTTAATTATAATTATTAGTAAGCAGAGGTCGTTTATCGCGTGTACGGATATCAAATGATTGTGCATTATTCGGCAAGTAATTAGGTTTGCATTCACACCCTGACGAGTAATAAGCTCGAAGGTTAATCAGGCAGTTCTCCAGTCCGCACCAGCTGGCGCCAGGACCGCCGGGTCTGCAACTTTGATGATGGTGACAAGTGGGCGAGGGAACCTGGAGCAACGGACGGAGGCAGGGAGTCTCAAACCGCTCAATGTTTATATAATCAATAAAAATAAACTTGGTGTTCGCCACTTTTGTATTGAGAAATATCGACGTGTTTCAGAGCCCATGGCCCCTCCGTCAGGATACAATTGTATACTAACAAATTAAATTCAAAATCGAAGTATAGATAATCAAAATTTAGAAAAAAAATATAAACAAACGAAAAACAAAAAATATATAAAAATCAAACCTAACATAACCTGACCTTTCCATTAAAATATTAAACAATGCTTTTAAATAACACGTTAATAATATAAAATATAATTTTGAAATACTGTAAATGAATATATATTATTATTATTATTAAAGAAGTGCTTATACATAAATATTACTAATAATGTCACTTGTCCATATTAATTAATGATTAATTAACTATTCAATGTACAAAGAAACTTAAAATGAATTAAATCTAACGCTATTCTTTAATTCACACTATTTCGCAGTAGGTACATCACTCGTATATGAACACTTAATTATTGCTGGGTAACACGTATTTTACATTCACTAGAACATTCCGTTCTCAATTATCGCACGTATTATTTATCGCATTTATTTTCAACGCCAATTGGGCACTTCGCTCGATTATTCACCTTATTTATCGCTTCGCAATTCACGACTGGCCGCACTGGGCGTCGTCTCGCGTATACTTTGCGGTCGATGTCACTTTGAACCTACTGTCAAACAGGAAAACACTACCGGCGGCCTAGATCCGCGCTATTTATATTTAAAAAAAACTGGGTTAACGAATCTCCTAGATTATTCTAGTGTTTACAAGGAGGTTCGCGTTGCTTCTAGTCTAGAAGAGATTGAATTACGAGTAAACTAAATTTAAGTATCAGATTTTAAAACTTTTTTCATTAAAATGAATATTTCAGTATTAAAAGTATAAATGAATATTATATTAATACCTTGTAGCTGGTGAATTTTTACTCACATATAACTAACTCGTAACGAAGTGAGTGGGTTTACAACATCATTTAATATCTATTTATAAAGTCTGAGTGTAACAACTATTAAATTTTAATTGTCCCACTTAACGGTCAATCCAATCGATCAGTACTCTCAAGTGGGCACTGCGATGTATTATAAAGGAAACCCTAATTGACTAAGGAATTGAATTCCTGACTAAGAGAATTATGTAACTTTCACAAAATGTGAAAATTATAATTATATATAGTAGATTCCTTTTGGATGAATATAATTTTTAGCAAATTAATGTATGATCTAATCAATAGACTCATCAAAAACAAACTGTTAATAATAGCATTTTTTGATTCTGATTTTGTTATTGATAGCAATTTTTTTATTTCCCTTTTCTTTTTCATTTGATCTAACCATATATTGACAGTCAATTTATAAAAAAAAAATGTTTACAGATTAATTTATGCGCATTCCATGTTGAACATATTATCTGAAAATGTTTATTTTTTGTGTGACCACAAAAAATACTATTTTCTTGCAATATCATAATTCGTAGATATAACATTGAGAGATTTTAACTTCTTATCTTGTTTAACCACTCGAGTGCACAATTTTGACCTTAATATTATTAATTAACCAACCAATAAGCCAATTATTTATTCAAAATGTCTAACCGCAAAATACCTGACGTAAATTATATTCATTGGGTGATTCATAAAATTCTCTTTATAGAAAGTTGTTTTAATCTGTGCAAGTTTAATTGTATTAACCGACACAATGGAGAAGTTTCGTCACGTTGATAATACTATATTTAACTTAAGGCAATTAAAATATATATCAAAAATAATATTCCAGTGAAAAAATTGTTGAAATTTGTCAGTAAACAACAGAGAAAAAGAATATTAAAGTTTAGCATGGAATGATTGACCTCCAACTCGCCTGTGACGTCACGCGTCCGCATTGCCGGGCGCCGGAGCACGAGCCGCGATGTACACCGGGTACGAGAGATGACGTCACGAGACTCCACCGGACGGAACAAAATTACTCATGCAAAAAACTTTAAAATTCTATAACTTTGTTAGTTTTTAAGAAATATTAATTTTACTTTCAGACTTTTGTTCCATTTTACTCAAGTTTTCATTTCCATACATTGAAAAAAAGAAAACGTGTCAATTATAATAAAACAGCTGATTTAAGATTAAACATTAGTTATAATAAATGTGAACTACATAACAAGTAACAGGAGCAATCGAGGAAGCCGATGCGCGGTGATGAGCAGAGTTTCAATGCCGATTACGTTTCCTAGGTAGTTCAGAGGCAGCCTTGTGGCCAATACTGGCCGCCGCGCAGCCACTGCCGGTTTTTCCGGTTTTCAATGTTGAAACTGTAGTAAATTATCAAAAGGGAAGTTGCATACAGCAGCATAAATACCCAATAAGATATATTCTAAATTATTGAATATATAACGTAATTTGCCATTCCAACCACGTATAAACCTATATACTTAACGCCTGGTGGGAGATTATATTCCTTAACTTGCACCTCTATTAGCAATTATTAAAAAATCTTTGCCAACAAAAATCATACTTTTGTAGCAAATTATTTTGAAGATATTTTGCAAATAAAATACCCTTTCTTGATTGAATTCATGTTTTTATATGTTATGATTATTTTTATGTCTGAAATATAATTTTAAATAACCGTTACACAGCTACAAACCTACACCGACACTCAGAAACGTGCCCAAGGGCTAGTTGAGTGGCGATTTCAAAAATTCATGTAAAAAAAAAATGTATATGTATGTAAATTTGGAATCTTAATAAATAAAAAAATTGATTGCAGATATACTTGTATTATGTTGTTTTTCACTGGGTTCTCAAAAAATTTGTTTCTTCATGCAACTAAAAAAAAATGCATTTTTTACCTAAATTATTTTAAAAAGAATCAAATTCTAAACATCAATTTCATTTTACTCCCTTTCTTTTATTTAATTATATTTAGTCATGCCATATCAACAACCCGCAGCTATTCCGAAAAAGCGCTAATTTTAACGCTGCAAATTAAAAGCTAATTTCAAATTTTAGCCTGAAATGAAATAAACAATTATAATATTCTATAAAATTATTTATTAAAAATCAAACAATAATATTCCTTCGACATAATGTTGGATGTTTAACTTATTAGATGTTGAATTAGAGATGAGTTGACGAATACATTAGAGCGCGGAGCATCACATGTTGAGACATCAGTAACGGGATGTAATGTTTATTTAGTGTTTATAAATACTAAAACTTTGTACTCCACAAATATTCATTAGTAGGGTAGATGATGGAACGGAAACATTCTTTAAACTAATGTAATACGTCTCTAAAACTTGTATAATTGCACGTAAACATTGTAAATTAAAACATAATATTTATTTAATTAACAGCAAATATGGCTATATTTCATGATCAAATTACCGGTAAATAATGTATATTTATCTTCTGTGTATAGTTTTCTGGGACATTCTGCCGTGTATATGTGACTTCTCTGGCCGACATTTCGGATCCCATTGCAGGGTCCACATCAGCCCTGATGATGGAGCCAGAGAAGTCACATACATACGGCAGAATATCCCAGAAGACCTAAGGACATTTTTATTGTACATTTATAATTGTATTCTATAAATAATCATATTTTTTTACTATTTAATGTTTTTAATCTTGAAATTATCTGACGATATTTGTGGCGGGCAAGGTTAAAGAGTGTATCGTGATTCGTTTACCTAGAAAAGCGTATAATTGCACGATAATATTTATAATTTGAATCTTAAAATAATCCAGCCAACTAGTGCAGAATCAAAGAGAGACAGCATCATTTTACAATAAAATTTGATCGAGCCTAAACGAAGGCATTCAACTTTTTAGGATTTTTTATAGAGCTTATTCTAACGCCTCTTCTGAAACACGAATATTTCAATTTATTTTCTCCAAAGTTTATTTTTGAGTTTGTTCATAATTTCTCTGCCATAAAAAATATATCATTTTTATTCATTGTAATTTAATGTCACCCAAAAACTCTTTTTAAACATAAATATAATATAATTAAAAATTAAATAAAAAATCTTTTAATATTTTTTACTTTTTAAATATTTTTCGTTAAAATAACGTCCTAATATTAATATTTTTATACTTAAATAATTACCGGTAAATCTTTATAAACTTATTTTACGTTTAACCGATTAACCGGTGATGCTACATGCCCTAGAAATATTTAAAGACATGAATATGTATGTACAAATATATGTAACCAGTATTTATATATATATGGAAATTGTAAGACCATTTCAGAAACGCTGCCATGCAACAGAATGCGTAATTGTGGTATAATTGCAGCGCCAGTGTGAGGATTTAGTGATGATTAGGGGCGGAGGTTGTGCGGCGAGCACCCCCGTCGACTACCTTGCGCGATTATTCATTTCGTTGCAAGTTGCACGGGCATTCACGGAAAAGTCTTGATGACAAAATGAATGTATCCGTGTCGCTAGCCGTATATCTGTAGCCTAATAATTATTTCTTCTTCAAAAACAGCAAAATAATTTTGTGGTGACATTATTTAATATAATTAATAAAAGTAAACTTTGTTTTCACCACTTTTGTGTTGAAAAATATCAACATGTTTCAGAGCCCATGGATCCATCGTCAGCTGTCTATACTAATAATAAATTTTTTAAAATATATTAAATAATAAGAAGAAGGATAATTTAAAAAAAATCGGGTATTTTTAAATTGATTTGTAATGATTGTGAACATTTTTATATGGGAAAAACGTTTAAAAATTTTGGAGTTGAGTTGAGGATCACTTAAGGTGTTTAAGTAGCAATAATTTTTCCAAATTTTCTAACCATCTTTTGGCAATGGATCATTCTTTTGATTTAAATAAAGGTTTACAAATTTTACATACAAATTATACAGAATCACAATTTGATAAATTAGAAACTTCGGAAATAAGAAAAAGTGTTAATAGTAAATTAAATATTATAAATAACTAGGTCCTTTTTACAAATAGTTATCTTTTTAATTTATTTTATATTAAGTAGGTACTTCATTATTATTCATTTTCCAAATATTTTTTATATATATTTTGCTTGTCTATACTTCGATTTTTGAATTTAATTTGTTAGAATACAATTGTATCCCAACGAAAGGGCAGTGGGCTCTGAAACATGTTGATATTATTTAATACAAAAGTGGTGGAAACAAAGTTTATTTTTATTAATTATATTTACAATTATTTATTTGATCATCGCTGCTTCTACAAAACACATAATTTTATTTAATTAAACCATTATTTATTACTCAATGCGTATTTAACCTCATTTTGAATTTGTCGCATGAAGGAATATACACTAGCCATCGGTTCATTGCCAGATGGCAATATTTGTTGTGCTATTTTATGAGATTTTAGGTAGATTCGAGACAAACTCTCTCTGGATTATGCTTCAATGTGACTCTCAGCTTTAGTAGACTCTATGTCATAGAAATTTTTAACCTCGCTCCCCACTTTTGTACGTAAACCTTAAATAATGTCAGTCCATTAACTATGATGTTTCGTTCAGTCGGACTTCTTTTAATTTCCCTAGCAGTTATAAATGTTTGTAATTCAATGCCTTCAAAAAAAAAGATGTAGGTAACGACTCTTGCTATCAAATCAAATATTACATAAACGGGGTTGAGTTTTATTTTACTATCATTCTTATGCTGATCTGTGAGTTTGTCTCCAGATACATGTCCACTTTACAGAGATTAACACATCTCCACTAAATATCTGAAATGTATCTCTTTTCGTGGACACAGGTCATTTTAATATGATCTCACAATAAACCGGCATATATTTTTTATTGATATGTTTAATAGATAGTTTATTTATGTTTACATATAAATTTCCAATTCCGAGAATCAAATATGTGGATAATTTGATACATCTCAGATATTGAATACAATTTTACTTTCGACGATATAAAGATTTTAAAAAATCTCACGTTCAATAATTTCCCATTGTTTCATTCATTACATAACAGTTCTTTTAGTTAAGCCCCTTGATGGTCTGCGTAATTGCCTTAAGCTGCTCGTAAATAATTTTCTACCACCAATCGATTGATTTTTCTGGAGGGAGTTCTGTAATAACTTGGGGTGAAAATGTTCCGTACAATTTACAGCATATTTATATTTGTATAATTAACAAGAAAACGCTTTGTATAAAACACTAATTTACTGAATTTTCGACATGTTTTTAATCATTAAATTATTATAATTTAATAAATTTGTGATGTATAGAAAGTGTTTTCTTGTTAAGTATGTAAATAACTAGCTGTTCATATCCGGCGTTGCACGGGTTAAGGATTAAGTTTAAAATAAATTTGTGAGGGTAAACAAAGGTTCGATTCGAACAGTATAGATTTGCATCGAAAATATATCAAGGGGAAGGGAAAAGTTAAAAGAATAGTAGGAAAATGTCGCCTATGTTACTCACCGGGTCCTAAAGAAAAAAGTTCCAAAATTTGAGTCTGATTGGTCGAACGGTACAGATTTGCACCTAAAATATATCAGGGGGAGGGAGGGAATGTCACTTTTGTTACCCGCTGGGTCCTAACAAATAAGTTTCCTAATTTTGAGTCCGATCGGTCGAACGGTACAGATTTGGATTGAGAATGTATCAGGGGGAAGGGAAGGGGTAAAATAATAGTGGAGAAATGTCGCATATTTTACCCGCCGGGTCCTAAAGAATAAGTTAATTTTGAGTTCGACCGGTCAAACGGTACAGATTTGCATCGAAAAAATATCGAGGGAGGAGAAGGGTTAAAAGAATAGAAGGGAAATATCGCCTATGTTACCCGCTGAGTCCTAAAGAATAAGTTTCCAAAATTTGAATCGAATCGGACAAACGATGTGGATTTGTATAGAGAACAGACAGACAGACATTGAGTTTTATAGGTATAGATTTTAACACATAAGTCATTTGGCAATTATTATTATTATTATTATTATTTTATTTATTTTTATTTATACGCTTCAACAGGCCAGGAGTCCAAATTACAGATGCGAAATACATCACAAAACACCCAGGCTTGAGTAAATCACATTGATTAAAATTTTGACCTCACCAGGAATCGAACCCGGAACCCTTGGTATGGGAAGCCAGTATCATACCCACTGCGCTACGAGGGCCGCCCAATTAAAGAAGTTATTAATATTACATTTATATTAATAAGAAAAACGAAACCATAACGAAAATGAAAGATACAAATACAAAATAATTATTATTTAAAATAGTGGAAAAATAAATTACGGATATTTGCAGTGCATAAGCGTCTACATATCTCAAAGTGACTAAAAATATTTTGTGAAATATCTCTTTGTCCCTATTTTTATGCATATTTATGTTTTACTAAAAAAAAAACTTTAGCGTAATCTAAGAAACAACATTTTTAGGAGCTTATCCGTGGATCTCATGTTCCCATACTGTCAATTATTTTAGTAAATATATTCTGAAATCAATATATATATAAAGAAACCCGTGTTTCCCTATCCGCCAGGTTCCAAACTAAGAGGTGAGTCGAGAAGGTTCCAGAACGTTTGATAAAGGTCGAAATCTGGTGGAGGAGTGTGTCTGTGATTCTATAAGGTTCCAGACTGATCGATAAAGTTCAAGAATGTTCTGGATGTTCTGGATGGAGAACGTTCTAGAAGATTCACGAAAGTTCTATAAAGTTCCAACCAGTACGGCGGAGTGTGTCTGTGAGTCTAGAAGGTTCCAGAATGTTTGATAAAGCTCTAGAAAGTTCTGGAAAAAGAACGGAAGAAGAAAGGTTTATGGATAACATTTTTACGTGATTCAAAATAGGAATATAAAGCTCTAAAAATTCCTTAAAGTTCTAAAAGGTTTCAAAGTGAGTGGCGGAGTATGTCGATGAGTCTAGAAGGTTCCGGAACGTTCATTATGGTTGTCGAATGCTTTAGAAGGTTCTGGAAGGAGAAAGTTTAAAAAGGTTGTATAAGGTTCCAAACCGAGTGGCTGAGTTCATCGGTGAGTCTAGAAGTTTCCAGAAGATTAAGAGAAGGTTCCAGAATGCTCTAGAAAGTTATGGATGGAGAAAGTTTCAGAAAGTTCTATAAGATTCCAAACTGAGTTGCAGAATGTGTCAGCGAGTTTTAAAGGTTCCGGAAAGTTCTAGAGGGTTCGAGAATTCTCTAAAAAGTTCTGGAAGGAGAAAGTTCTACACGCTATCAGAAAGATCTATAAGGTTCCAAACTGAGTGGGGGAGTGCGTCGGTGGGTCTAGAGGTTCCAGAAAGAATTATTATGCTTTAGAAGGTTCTGGAATCGGAAAGTTCTAGAAGATTCCAGGAAGTTCTACAATATTTCGGAATGCTTTAGAAAGTTTTGGAAAGTTCTCTCTAGAGTGTTATGATTGTACGCTAAAATATCTGTTGATATTTTGGCAAAGCAAGAGGGTCCAGCAAAGCAATCCAATCACAGGTGCCGAAACCTGCAAAAAAGTGCAATTCTATGCTCACCGAATTATGGTCCCGAGCGAAACCGGGCCAACCAGCTAGTAGGTAATTAAAACTCAAAAAATTTCAATCATTTTCACTATTGACTCTCAACCCCTGGTGGGTCTTGGCCTCCTCAAGAGTCTTCCTCCACTCATCTCGGTTTTGTGCCAGCTCTCTCCAGTTCTGAATCTCCAAGGCAAATATGTCTTTGAGAACATTATCTCTCCATCATAATCAATTTCTGTCAACAATTTTATTTAAACAAATTATTTTTAATGTGTCATATTTGGCGTTTGACATTTTGAATTACCTTAAAGGGAGCAAAAATCAAGTACATTATTTTAATTTAATTTCTTTGATTCTTATGTGCAAGTTAAGGGATGAAATATGCGTAGAAGTTTATTCGTAGCAATCTGATAATCCACAGATACCTATCTTCTGTGTATAGTTTTCTGAGATATTCTGCCGTGTATATGTGACCTCTCTAGCCTAAGTTTCGGATGCCATTGCAGGGTCCATCATCATCCCTGATGATGGACCCTGCAATGGGATCCGAAACTTTGGCCAGAGAGGTCACATGTACACGGCAGAATATCCCAGAAAACTATACACAAGATTCTAAACGGCCGTGAAAATCTAAAGACATTTTTTCACAAATACCTACTTTGTTTATTTCTACATGATATGTGGAATGAGGAATCATATAGATTATAGCGTATTATAAAATAAATATTTTAACACATAATTAACACTATATTTATTTTCTAACCATCTAGAAGAAAAAATCGTGGGTTAAAATTCATAAATGATTCCGTCCGGTGGTTTTAAATGTCATAATTATACTACATAGTCTTAAAAAAATTCATGACAAAACTATTCAATACTTTTACAAAATGCATTGTACAACACTATTATTTACTGAAGCATGATTTTTGATCCCCCCTTCTATTTAACTGACATAAACTTCCGTCGAATTTTCTGTTCGTGATTTACTTGTCCAAGGGTTACGATGCCTTAAGGGATGTTTGTTGAAGGATTTACGATCTCATCAGGGTGGAATTGCATTTCGCATGATTTTTAATCTCAAATAACGCCCGAAGGGTACCTCTAACTTTACAGCGATCGTAAACGTGGCGATCTTTCTGAACACTTCATTTGCATGAAAAACGCCTTATCCGATTATATTACTCGACTAAAGTAGATTGTCTCATTTACGATTCAAAGAGTATTTAAGGCTTGTAGTCTGGATGGTCGGTAACTGGATTGTCTCATCACTGATAAAAATCAATGTACTGGTGAAGTATATTGAATTATTTTGAAACAATTGTTTATTTGATATAAATTAACTTTGTTTGAACCACTTATTTATTGAAAAAAAATCAACATGTTTCAAAGCCAATGGCTTCTTCATCCTATTCATTAGTTTTCATTTTAATTTCAATAAATGATGACATTCATTAAAAGATTAAAAACGTTAATTTATATCAATTATAATTATGTTACCACAAAATAAATTTGCTACATTTGAAGAAGAAATTGTTTATTTATTTGGTTATCCAACAGGAAGACATAAATACCTGCTAAGAAAAGAAAACAAAAAAGAAATTGTTGTACGTCTTCTAAAATTATAGGAAGACACAGATTATCATTTAATTTTACAGACTTATTTAATAGAACGTTTTTTAATTTAATATTAACATAAGATTAATTTAAGACAAAGATAAAATGGAAGAAAATAGGAATTAGTAATGCGTATCTCTACTAATTCATATATGAATAGGTAAACTACTCAACCGATTTCAAAAATTTTGAATTTCACCAAAATTTGGAATGAATCTTTAGGGTGGACATGCACTATTTATTTTACAACTAAAGTCAACGAAAAAATGGTCGAGCGATGCATTTTTTACGAACGCTGCGTTGGCGGTAAAAGATATTTAAATACTTTCTATAAAGTAGTTGTAGAACTCAAAAAGTTCTATAAAAAAGTCCACGACGACATGTATCTGTTGTATATGTTAAGGTTAGTTAATACAGAAATTGATAAAATATGACTAAAAGTTACTAAAAACTAACCCATAAAAACCAAGTTTTTATGATACTCCCTTTTTCATTTGTATTGTTTCCAATTTGATATTCTATCAACATATTCCTCTTGCTTTAAGTTCACGTGGAAAATCTATTCCATGTATATTATTATCATCCTTGAAACTTTTAGAATATTGAAAACGTAATAATTGTTATAGGGGGGCACTTCATGGCTCGAGTCAGACTAGTTGAAACAGGTTTCGCGCCTCTTCCACGCGTCGGGCTCCTTTCTCATTTAATGGTTTCAAATTTGAAAAAAAATCGTTAAAATTTCGAAAAATACAAATTTTTACTATAATAAAAAAATTTTAAACGAAAATTTGTTAGATAATTTTTGTCGTCGCCACGAGTCTGCCCGAAATGTTTCAGCTCGATAGGATCACGGGAAAATGGTTAAAAATCGATCCATAGTTTTTTCGGCAGACACGCAGACGCTACGAGTTAAAAGAAAGGAAGTAAAAATCTACGCGTGCGAAGCCGCGCGGACACAGCTAGTAAAGCACGTATTATATAATGCATATTGTGAGAGAGGATGACGGGTTTCCAGTATCTGCCCCACCGTGTATGACGATACTCTTCGTATTTGAGATTATGAAAAGGTTTATACAAAGGACGATAAACGTCGCAGGTTTTCTCGGTTCCGATTTATGGCAGATAATCTTTAAAAAGGCGGCTTGCCAGGAATCTTTGTAAAATTCACGTATATAGTAGATTCCTGGTATAAGTGACGCGTATTGCACTGCAATACATGTTCCAATAAAAATATTCCATCCACAAAGGATAAAATTGTACAAAGATGCAACTAAACCCCTCCTTTAGGCGAGGGAATTGATACACAGCGAAAGTATGTCCCCTTTAGCGTATATTAAAGACATATTTATAATTTTTTTAACAAACAGACCGTCACCAGGTCAATAATGACCCTAATAGATGGTCCTAAAGTGACATTAGAGTACAAGTTGAGAACATTTTATGAATTTTATGAAAATTAAATAATTATAATGAACATTTTGAATATGACTTAATTATACAATACACGATAAATTGATAATAAGTCATGGATAAATAACATATAATAAATAAGTTTTATATAATACGTAATACATTTTTTATGATCTAATATTAAGGCGATCGTCCAGCAGAGTGAGCAAATTTCATTATTTTTTCTCATATCTTCTCTTGCGTTTTTTATCACATTTTTGCAAGGATATATCTCATTTTAAAACTTATTCAGCAGGTTACGTATATTTTAAATACGGATATCTTATTCAAATAACACAAACCAATATTTTATAATTGATTAAGAAATTACTAAACCTTCGATGTTTTAAAAATGAAGAAAATTGCTCCACTTCGTGGGCTTTTTATGACTGAATGGCCTCGTAAAATGTCTTTTTTATTAAATAATATTACAAAGTAAACGATTATCTTTAATTTATTACAATTATTGCAAAATATGTCAGTTTGTTTATGAATTAAATGAATAAAAATGAATTAAAGCAAAATACATTATTACTTTAAAATTAAAACAAAAAAAATCAAAAAATTATTCTCGATTTCAGATTTTAGCTGTTTAATCAAGGCACTGCTTGTTGAGTCATAAATACGATTAAATATCTAAAATCAGGAATATCGACTAAGATTTTGATTTTTTTTGTTTTTATTATAAAATTATAATATCTATTCTTTTGACTATTGAAGTAAAAAAGTTGTCAACTATGTAAAAAGAGCACAAAAAACAAAAATAATTTAAAAAACAGTATTTTTTAAAAAATAAATTGAAAGTAAACAATCTAACAGATTTTGTAATAATTGTAATGAATTTAAGATAATTGTTCACTTTGTAATATTGAATTATATATTATAATATTATTGAATAAAAAAAACATTTCAAGAGGCCATTCAGTCATAAAAGGCCCACAAAATGGAGCAATTTTCTTCATTTTTAAAACGAAGGCTTGGTAACTTATTAATCAATTATATAATTTAACACATGACATTTTAACAAAATATCCGTATTTAAATCCGTGTATGTAACCTGATGAATAAATTTTAAAATGAGATATTTTCATATAAAAATGTGATAAAAAACGCAAGAGCAAAAATAATGAAATTTGCTCACTCTGCTGGACGATCGCCTTGAGTGTGTATTCTTGCATAATTAAACCCTCTAATAAACAAAACTTATTCATTCTGTCAGTGGGGCTCTTGGCATGTTGTGGCGCAACATTAATAAAAAAAAATGTTTTTCAAATATATATAAATTTTTCACAGAAAAAAGCTGCACAGAGCGCTTTTAACATCTGAAAATGAATTTAAAAAGTAATCTTCAAGTGTGTATGTAACAATCCATGCATCCTTGCAATATGGCTGCGGCACATGGACTCTTGACAAGAGAGAGGTATAAAAACTAAGATGGACCTAAATGTGGAGATGAAAATTAAGTGGCAACGAAGGACGGAAAAATGCAGTCATCCAGTGGGACCCGAGGGGAATCAAGAATCTGACAGGCCGCCCTAAATCTCACTGGAAATGCGAGGCAGCAAATAATAATCCACGGAGAAAAGTAGAAAACACTAGTTGAAGTCTTCTTCCCGTGGATAGAAAATGACTGATAATGGCGAAGATGATCGTAAAAATATTTTAGTAAAAACTTTTAAATTAAAAACGAAATAGTAAGTTAAAAAAACGTAATCCATAGAAAATTGCATTTTCTGTCCAATCATAAGTTTTGTGGATGTACTCGTATTAAAATATCATTAAAAAACAATAAAATATGATGTCTGTATTCGATTTTTATCTCCTATAAAATAGCGGGTCAGATGGAATTCAAGCGTAATACGGATCTACATAAAATAATTAATATAAATATATATTTTACTGCTAAATCAATGATTAAACCCACAACTTCCACTTCGGAGATTCTTAAAGCAGAAATACCAGTTTAGCTACTGATAAGTAACCGCAGTTTCCAACAACATTTGCAATTTTATGTGCATTTTGCTAGAGATAATACCCAATAGTTGCATCACATTGATCACATTGACGTAATGTTTCAGATATTTATAAAACAGCTATGGCCGTCAGATGTATCGGGTTTCATTTCCATTACCTTTTTTCTAAACTATTACATTTCTTCCGCAATAAAAGAACTTCTGTTCAGTAACTCAGTAGACACAGATTGAGCAATAAGTCTGACGTATAAATAAATAATTATACTTTTTGCATGATCTGGGAAGTTGTATGTATTTTGAGTACCCCAAAAGATTGTTCACTTTATGACAGTCGTGAAAGATGTCTAAGAAAATAACTTTTATACCCATGTGCGATGTGTGTGACTTAATATATATGAATTTTATATGATATATAAAAATACCATTTTTATTTAAAGATTTTTTTTTAAATATATATAACATCAAATATTACTTAACCTACCTTTCAAATGAACAAAAAATTAACCCTTAAAAATACCTGACATCCTCTGATTTGTGGAGCGACTGTTTCAGATAAAAATAAAATGGCTTCTAACGAGCTACACACGCCTCCCCCTCCTTCCCTTCCTTGTATTTCTGCATCCCGAAAATGAAAGGGGTCGCTGATAACCGGAAAGGCCATCCCGTACGACGTCATATCCTGAAATTATCCTTTAATCAGCGAGGGTTCACCGGAAACGTGATGTGTAAATACAAATCAACGCAGATTCACATCTTTCTGCAGAGGGGAACTTTTAGGAACGATTCGGGTACTTTTTCCTCTCGTGGTGATTAACTTTACAACTTTTCTAAAAAAGTCTTATTACTATAATTAGGAATATATACGTACTTGAATCGTCACTACGATTATACAGTTTGAGTATATTAAAAAAAAATATCCGAACGATTTGATTACGATATATTAAAGATGCTGTAAGAGAAGATGGCTTGCAATAAAAAATATAATACATATATTTACATTTAATAGTTATTCTGTAACAATGAATTATTTTATAAAAATGCCATATATAGGTAACGATTATAATAAACAATGACATACTGATTCAAGATAATTGGGCAGCTTTAGCGAATTAAATGAAATTAATTATATTTCTTAAATATAAAATCTCAAGACTGAAAATGTTAGCGTCATTTATAATCTCTTCAATTTTTAAAAATAATTTTTACTTGTTTAAAAGTTGTGAATCATTCTTCGCCATCTAATAGTTATTATTATATGAAAAATATATCAACTTTTAAAAGCAAGAAAACACTTTGTGGCTTGACATTATAAGACATTTAAGAATAAATTAAATACTAAGTTTTAAACCACTTTATTGCTATATGTTTGTCAACTAGTTTCGGTTGGACTCAACCTTCTTCAGGACAATTGTATATTATATTATAATAGACAGTCTATATTAAAATTGTGCTGAAGAAGATTAAGTCCAACCGAAGCTAGTTGACAAACATATAGCAATAAAGTGGTTTAAAACTTATATTTAATTTATTCTTAAAAATATTTCAATTAATAATTTCAAATGCTACCCAACATAATTTACGCTAAAAATATTTTTTAGCAACAATGTCCTAATATCGATAGTTGTGTAGTTAGATAAGCGTCTTCAATGTTTCCAAAAGCAATCAAGGTCTGCTGTCAATTGTAGTACGTGAAATGTTCGGCTATCGCGCCAAAGTTAATTTTTTCACTATTGTAATTTTGATATAAACTTACTGTCAATGTTTATTTTTAAATATTACTGGATAAACAACGACTTTGCTATATTGTTGTACAGATTAATCTCTGCAAGCATTCCTGCATTAAAACTAAAAACAGATTTAATTAATACGTCAAACGTTAATTTCTCAGCATTCATGACCAGATGTTTTTGGATTAATTTTTAATTCTGATTTAAAATTTAAAAAAAATCAAATAATTTGTTAAGATCGTAAATTTTTGTGGGCATACGTAAATTAATTATAAGAGAAGCATCAAATATCTATTAAATGCAGCGTTAACGTTATGGTAAAACATAATTATTCTCGGTTCCATGACAACTACACAAAATATAGGTGAACGCAGTCAGAATTTTCTATTCGAAACTATCTTAATTTATATAATAAACAAAAAAAACTTTGTTAAAACTACTAATTTATTGATTTATCAACATATATTTAGGCCAAAGTCCCTTCATTAGGATACAATGTATAAAAATTCGAAGTACCTAGGTATAGAAATTAACAAAAAAAAATCAGTGTATGTGAGATGAATAACTAATTAAGAAGTAATGTGAAAAGGTACTGAAAATAGTTGCATTTGCAAAAAAAAATTTGGTTACTTTTAGTATTTTACATGCTATCAACATTTTTTCTATTTTTACAAATTTTGTAATATTTATGAATTTGTGGTTTAAACAAAGTTCACCATGTAAATAATGTGACCACAAAGTCATTTAGCAGTTATTGAAAAAGCATCTTAATTTAACTTAACATATAAAGGAATGGTCATAATAATTTATTGTTAGGTAGACGTCTTTCATTTAGAAACAATCGAATTAGTATGTGTAAGCCGTGCGAAGGGGACACATTGTTTCGTTTGTTCATACCCGTAAGGCGTAAACACCAACACAATGAAACAATGTGCGTCGTACATACGGCTAACACATACTTATTCGATTGTCTTTCTTAAATGGAAAAGGTCTAACTTAGTTGTCCAGTGTGCAGTGATCTGGTGACCATTATTGTCATACAGAAACAAGGACTTTATTTTCGAGTTACTTTAAGTTTACTTGTTTCGATTAACTTCTCCAAACAATAAATGTGATATAAATATCTCTATTGCGTGATCTTGAGATAAAATATTGCAGTAAACTTATCTTAAAATAGAAAGGAAAAACACGAATCTTATTTTTTTATGATTGCGTAAAATGGTTCTTGCAAGCATTTTAATGAAAGATAAATTTTCCTTGGCCACTATCAACAGCTTCGCAGGACATAATTTAAAATTCAGCCTTTAAGCACCTGTCCTTGCGCATCCCTGCAGCTGTCGGCAAGATATCCGACGGCAGGATTACATTTTTTATGTTTCCAATACATACATTTATTACACTTTTTATTCCATCTGAAGTTAAAATATATCTCGGTTTTTGATGGCACACTTCAAAGAAATCGGATTGGTTTGTATTTTTATTTAATTGCCAGTTGTAAACCTGTCAAAAATGAGGGCACGTTTACATGTTGGTTCCCAAAGAATAAGTATTTATTTATTTATGAAAAAAAAATAATTAGAAATAAAAAAGAAGAAAAAATAAAGAAAAGAAAAAATTATAAAAGAAGTTACGGACGTTATAAAAAGGTACAGATAGACAGACAGACAGACACCGAAGTTATTTTTATTGGGATTTTTGAATTTGATACATAAAATTAAATGCTATAGCTAGACCGCATTCAAAAGAATGTGCGCAAAAAATATGTGTGTTGTTATCATGCAAGAAATGAACACAAAATAAGTTTTTCTAGTAAGTTTTTTTAATCTAAAAAATATATATTTATTTGGAATATCATATTGAGGCTTGTAATACGGGCTTGCCAGGCAACTTTTCCCCGCTTTCTTCTTACCGGACAAAGCTGGGGAGTGGTCTTTTGATTGTGGTCGACCTATAGTAAGGTGTTTCATTCTAAAATAGGTAATGGTATGATCAAAATACGTTGTTGTTCTTAGAACCCACGTTCTCTACACGGTAATTTTGTATCTGTTCATTTCTAAAATAACTTATATTATAATTTTCTAATTTATTTCCATTTTCCAACTATAAAAAGTGTATTCTGTAACATTTCATTTTTATAATTGTCAATAAATGTTTTCACATTGTACTTACTGTCACGGGGATTCACGGATACTGTTGTGTCAGAGAGTCCCTGGATGACCTGTTGCTAATCTGTATGTTTAAAAATAAAGTAAGATAATTTTTTTTATTTTTTTATTTATTTTTTATTTATTTAAAAATCCTTGTTTACAAATAAGATACTTAATACTAATTTAACAATAAAACATAACATAAATTACACATTTTTTTGTTTTGTTTAATTTGTGGATTATGCCACTCTACTAGGCTACGCCTGTCCCAGAGTGGCGTTATAGCACACAATTATAATATTTTTTCGAGTTCGTCAGTAGTATTTATTTTCATAAGGTAGTTATTATGTATCTATAGAGTATCAAGTGGAATGTTAGTGAAAGTTGAGTTAGTCATAAGTCCAAGTGTAAATATGTGTAGAATAATTGTTTAATGTAAAAAGGGTTAAAGTTTTGTTTAAGATTATTTTTTTATTTTCCTTAATTAATTAATTAATTTATATAGGTATATATTTTTATTTAAAGACATTATTACGCAATTACAGTAAGTAAATTTTCAGTTGCTGTTCTACCTTTGGAGGTAAGCCAGTTGTTTGCTAAAGCTTTTATTTTATTAATTGAGTATATTCTGATTTCCGGGAAGTCTGTTTTAAATATGTTAAATATTTTAGGCCCTATTATGAGTAATTTTTCTGTCCATGTGTTGTCTTAGTTTTTGGTATTTCGTCAAGGTTTCGTAATGCTTGTCTAGTATTATGTGAATGCGAGTTACTGGTTGCTGTTAGGTGGTTTGTGTTTTTAATGTAGAAGATGAGGGTAGACTTAACGAACAGCTGTCTAACGTCCAGTACATTAAATTCTCTGAATAGTCTGTCTGATTGGTATGTGAATGGTTTCTTATTAATGACTCGGAGCAAGGTTTTTTGTGCCGTTATAGCTGGTTTTATATTGCCTGACGTGGGGAGTGAAGCCCAAGATAGAAAAAGTTGGAAACTTTTATGCGGTGCAGGTACCCCTACCCATAGGAATAAGGGTTGAAAGAAGAAGAAGAAAGTAAACAAAGAAAAACAGGAAATATTTTTCAATTTAAATTAATTTCAATGTTAAAACATATGACAGATCCGGCGTAGTCAGTGCAAAATTACGTAGTAAATTCATAAGTAGTAAATAAACAGGGTTTTGCCGCGGGTAAGGTTATACGGGTAATCTTTAAAATGGTAAGGGTGGTGTGTCATAGGCGGCATCAGTTTTGCGGCATACGAATCAAAGGTTAAGATACGCCTTAAAATCGCAATATTCTTTAGAAAATAACACTTTTAAGGCGCACCTTTAAATCATCTAAGTATTGACTCTGAATTCGGGCCCTTGTAATTAAAGAGTTGAGTCATAAATAATTTAGTGACAATATGGCGGCTGGTATACTCTTTTCTTATTATAATAAGATGCGACATATTTTCTTGTTAAATGTTTGATAGGTGTTAAAAGGAAATAAGCGCTTTAAATCATGTAGGTAGTAGCATTTTCATTAGGATCAGAATATTTTTGCATTTTGTACATGTTTCACTATTTAAACTATTTTTATTTTAATTTTAATTTATTAATTTATTTATTTATTTATTTATTCATACGCCAATCGGCTATATACATTGATTTTACAAAAATAATAGACTTAAATGAATGGATTAGAAAAATTGCACATATATAAAAAAACAATACTAGCATAGTAACAACATGGTATAATCATATAGGGTTGAGGGTAATTTTAATACTGTGATAACAATCTTTTTGCCGCTGATGAGAATGAGACGTATGATTCATCGAAGAAGTTGATATCAACACAGTGGCTATTCACCAGATTGGCAATCCTATTTCTTGGGCCATTGTACACGTAACTTTTTGTGGATTTAGTGCTTTCTAACAATCTACGCACTCTTAGATCCGGCCTAGCAGTGATAATGCCAAATTGTTCCAGGATCTCGGGCGAGTCTATCTGTCCGTTGACAGATTTGTAGAAGAAGGTCAAATCAGACAATTGTCTTCGAGTGATTAGTTTGCTGATTCTAAATCTGTTATATACGGTCTCAATATCTCCTGGTGATCGTGTACCATAGGCGATGCATTTACATAGTTTGCGTTGTATTCTTTCGAGCTGATTGATTAGTTTATTGGTATACGGTATTAATTTACGGTATTAATGTATTTTATTTCCAGTTACTAAATATCTCAATGTTTTTTTTTCAGTACTAAGAGCATCACCCACGCGTTTATAATTCCCGAATATTATTTATTTATAGGCTCGGACCAGGAGATCAATAGAGGTTGTTTAATAAATTCCGAGGCCGCCTAGTGCAACAGATGCACATCAATTAGGAATGTGTGCATTGGAAGATAGTGCACTGCACTTAACCGTGCTGTGCAGATACTGTAATAAAAATAGTCATTTCATTTCGACTCCTAAGAAGTAGCAACTGACTTCTTTTTAATACCATTAAAGTGTTGTTAATATCTAACATCATTTTTAACTACTCTCTTTTAACGATACAATTTTAATACATCGTTAAAAATTTAAGTAGTGAGCTCAATCATTGAAAATCAATTGCTTCTTCAAAAAGAGCAAAATGATTTTCTAGTGACCTTATTAATATAATAAGTAAAAATTAACTCTGTTTGCACCACTTTGAAAAATTGAAAATATCAACATATTTTGGGGCCAAAGGCCCCTTCGTCAGGATAGAATGTATACTAGCAAAATAATAATAAAAATTCGTAATACAGACAATAACAAAATAAAAATAAAATATGGGAAAATATAAAATATATTATTTTTATTGTTTTGTTATTATCTATTCTTCCACATTTAATTCATTTGTTAGTTTACACCGTATCCTGACGAAAAAAACGTTGCCCCCAAAATATGTTGATGTTTTCAATAAATAGGTGGTGAAAACAAAGTTTATTTTAATTATATATATGAAATTCAATTAAATAAAAATGATACTGGAAAAAATGTTATTTAGTACGGTTCTGTTACGCTGTCAATATCTACATATCTTCATTTAACATTACTATTTTTTTATTTTCCATTTTCTAAACGATGACCTTAAGATAAGATAAAATAAGATAAACTTAAGATCAATTATTTATTAAATATTAATCGCACTACATTAAACACTAAATATACAATACACATAAATGCACATGTAAAATATACTTAAATGCAAAAATACATGTTACTAGAGCGTACCGAAGACACTTGTAATTGGGATAATGGGCATAATCTTCACTTATAATGTTTTATTATCAGAGTTTCATGTACCTTTTATCCTGTTAGTGTCTCTAATAAATAAATAAAAAAAGGCATCATGATTATATATTTTTTTCCAGAAAACTAAATTTTGTACTACCCATACGTCACAAGTTATTTTTTAGTTATCGGGTGATAGTTAAGATGAATGAATGTTTATCAATAATCCAAATTGATGGAGGGTATAATTTACGGATGTGAAGGATTAATAATGAATATCATAAAAATACTATTTAATAACAGCATTACGTTCCCTAATGCTTCACTCTTATTTTTTATATTCCCAATAACGACCGTAAAAACACATCTCCCCCCCCAAGCCCGGCGTGTTTAGTTGGATATAAAATTATGTTTCTATTTTTCTATTTTCTATTTTCGCACGGGGGATACATACCAGAGCCGTGTAAAAAATAACCATTTTAAGAAAACTAACCCACAAAAACCAAATTTTTCCCTTTCTTATTGAAGCAGGTTTCAATAAGAAAGGTTGCGTCGGGGTCATTACTCATTTGTATCGATTCCAATTTGAAAAGAAAAACATTAAAATCAATCAATCAAAATTGTTATATAATTTTTATCGTCATCATGAGTCTGCCTGCAAAGTTTCAGCTCGATTGGATCACGGTAAAAGGGTTAAAAATCAATACAAAGTTTTTTCGGCAGACAACAGACAAGCCGACGCTACGAGTTAAAAGAAAGGGAGTAAAAACCATGTAAGATTGGAAATAGGTTCCACTATGGAATTTACTTATAAGTCTTATATTTTGAAGGTTACATTTTTAATTTTAAAAAAATCGGCATTCAAACAAATTAAATTGGTTTTTTATTTACTTGTAAACTGCCTTACATATCATAATTTTGTTTTTTCCCGTAATGATATGTAGACCTATGTATTTTTCAACTCAAAGACACTGCTTACTACCGATAAATTCAAACGTGAAATCGATGTTTTTTTCCATATGTAAATGGAGAATATCGTGTTTTATATGGTCTAATATGGAATTATTATCAGATTAAAAAAAATTATGTGAACCATAAAAAAATATTGTCGATTATTATTACACCTATTATTAAATGGTACTTATGATTATTTTTTTATATCTTTGTGTTCACGTTTTTTCTGATTTCTTTTATTACATCTCTCAAGGGGACGTTACAATGCGATGCATTTTTAAAAAATATCTTTATTATTATGCATGGAATTAGTTATTATATTATGATAGGTAGGGTAGGTACTGTGTACACGGATAAGGAAAAGTTCTTCATTTTGGGTTCCATCTCGCGCTTAATTGAGATTCAAGAACAAACAGGTCCAGCCATGTCCAAGTCCTCAGGCCGTGGTCCAACAACTAACCTCGGCAAATATTGTGTTTTCGGCTCTCTTACGAAACGACACTAAACAAATAGGACCACTGATCTATACAAATACATCCACCGACCTAAGCAAATACTCTCCCGGACCGTCTACCTCGAAAACAGAACGGCGGAAAAATGGGAATGTTTTCTCGATCGTTTTGGACCGTATATCATGATGCACTTAGAGGATGCACTTTCGTATTGAGATGCATGCGCCGGCAATTTTTATTTTGAATCCTTCAAATCGCAGGGCCGGCCTGAGCGAACCGATACTTATTCAATGCGCTGGTCAGCTGAGATAAGGAGTCAATGTACAGGAAGAGAGAAATTTCTTGGCGCTTTACAACGCAACCCATACATTAAGCCTTAACGTATTTATCGGTTGCATTGGAAAAAAAATAGACGTGTACCAATTATTTTAACTTTATTTTTCTTTAGGTACCTTTGAATGATCATTTTGTATGTTGTGACTCAATTGTCATACAAGGGCAATTTTTATTTTTACTATCAACGTCATCTTCATCCCCTTGATTACATTATAGGGTCGGAGGCCCAAAGACTCGACAATATGTTTCCATATTCCCCTGACATATTGCTGGAAGAAAGAAAGACAACCTGGTTATGACTGGGAATATTGATATAAGGACGGCTGGCAAAGTATATAAGAGTACATCTATTGATTCATTTAATTTGTTTTAAATATAATATAACTATGTTCTTCAATTGTATTATTGACTTTTAAGATAATTTGCGCTGAACACAAATCAGATATTTTCTATCTTTTTTATGGCTTACTTACAACTTAATAGAAAAGTGTTTCGTGCGTTAGTCTGGCCTTACAAGCAGATACTGTCCCGGTCCCATATTGCCGCCATAAATTGTGCCAACACCGTTCCAGACGCCGTCTTCCTTTTCTGGAACGGAATCTGGTGTCCACGTCGGGGCAACACACGTTCAATAGACAACTTCCAGTCTTCCTAGTTTCAATGCTCAAGGCTGATCTATAGGTATTCATTAAGGGCACGAATATTTTCTCCTTCAGCTTATCTTGTTGAGACGACAAATTTGTTAGTCATTTCCTGGGTAAACAAGTCTATCGAGAAGAAAGGCAATGTACATATTATTTATTATGAAGAGTATTGCTATAATTATAATAAAAATAAAGCAAAGAAGAAAGGAAGACAACCTGGTAATTACTGGGAATGTACCTAGAAGGATGCTTGGAAAAATATATAACAGTTTATATTGATTTTATAACTTATTACTGAATATTTAAATATAAAAAAATTATATGCTTTAATTGCATTATTGACTTTTCCTTTTAAAAATGAAGCATTAATTGTTAAGTTAATTTGCGTTAGACATACATACATGAAAATTAAAATGAAATATTTATTTTATTATTTATCACTAAAATTTAAATAAAGTTATTAAAATAAATATTATAGGCATTCGATTTTGAACAGAACAGTAAGTAACCTTCGAATGCCATAATTTATAATGGAAACTTGTCAACCGAGACAAGACTCCGGTACACAATGGAGTTCTGGCACCAACACTGAAGTGTGAAGTGAAGCCATACCGAGTGAAGCCTGCAGTTGGCACAAGTGGAACTGGAACGAAAGTTGACTTTATGCAGTGAAAAAGAAATCACTTAGGCGTATATGTGGCAATATCCATGATGATTTAAAGGGGGAATCAGGAATAAATAATGTAAAACTGATTAAATAAAAAAAAGGATTAAGAACTGGTGGCTTGGTTGGTGTTAAATGAATGAATGGGGAGAGAATGGTAAGAAAGACGTACGACGCCAGCGTTCATAGTAATAAATAGTGCACGGCCGTGGAAGATGATCTGGTTAGAACATCGACGAAAAGATACGTGAGTGAGGAGATGAGATGAGGCGAGACTTGAATATCAGGACAAAAGAGTATGGCGCTCCATCCCCTCTGTTTCTGTAAGTTAGTGAGTTGAGTAAGCTTGTCGTTTTCGTTATGTTAATAAATTCAATGAATAGTTTTACGAAAAGATATTCAATAACGGATTATAAAATAAACTAATTTAGCGTTGAACGTGCAACCAAATGTCGATTATTTTGATTTCAGTTTACCACTTATGTGGGTGATTTTGCGATTCGCGTGTATTAATGATATGTACGAATTACTAAAATTAAAATTAGTCGTTTTCAAGAGTGTATTTTAAAAAGGTACTGCTCAGTGGCCTCTCTATTATCAACAATTTTGTTAGATTATATATATATATTTCCTACATGTGCCACAACATACTTAAGTGCATGTAATGCTGGCTCTAGCGTGGTAAATAGAATAAAGAAAGGAATGCTGAGATAGTTTGGTCATGTAGAACGTATGAGCGAGGAAAGGATGGTTAAGAAAATGTACGGGGCGAGTGTTGAAGGCCATAGGAATAGAGGGCGTACACGAAAGATCTAGCACGATTATATATTACAAGTATTGGAGGAAAGCCTTGTTAAAACCCTCAACAACTGTGGAACATGTATGAAAATATGTATGAATGTAGCCGAAGCAAAAGTGGTGTGCCAAGATACAATAATATGACGTTCTATCTTCTCTGCTTAACTCTGCGGGGAAACGGCGCGATGGTTAGTTATTCAGTATTAAAATTTACTTTGTAAATAAATAGTGCAGATATGTATACATCCATTATAAATGTAGGTAGGTACTGATAAAATGTACCTGCTGCCTTTTTTATATTTTGAATAAAACGGCACGGCCAATATACACTGAGTTGGAGATCCGCCATTGTAATAATTGCCGGTCACTTGGTTCTGAGTTTAAAAGTGTTTTTGCACTCTTTCCGCTTGTTGACAAACACTCGCCGACACGAGGCGCCCCGCGGCGCCCTGCGGCGTCCCGCGGCGCCGTTAGCGAAATGGACTCCTAAATGTAACGGCGGCGTCTCTAGCGACGGGGGGCCGTTACGGAATGAGCGGTGTTCCCGTCAGCTGGGATTCGTTGACTTGAGCATTTTTAATCGCCAATTTTTCAGTTTATTTCAATCTTTAAAGGTACACAGTAAAGTCCGTTCTTTTCATGAAAGCCACTTGCATTAGTGTGAGTTACAGTGCGCTTACAAAATCGCGTAACAGTATTTTTTTGAGTAAATGATATTTTGAAAAAAAGATTTTGTTCTCTTAATTTGTAAACATAATGAATTTTGAGAAAAATGATATTTTGAAAAAAGATTTTTATTCTCTTAATTTGTAAACATAATGAATTTTGAGAAAAATAATATTTTGAAAAATAGATTTTTATTCTCTTAATTTGTAAATATAATTATATTGACATAAGAGAATTAATAACATATTAACGGATAAAGCGTCAATAATAAGTATTTTTCAGTATTTTCTTATAAAAATAATACAGATTTATTTCTAAAAAGCTATCAACTATGTACAAATTATTA
Organism: Agrypnia vestita; assembly: GCA_016648135.1. Classification (NCBI taxonomy): domain Eukaryota; kingdom Metazoa; phylum Arthropoda; class Insecta; order Trichoptera; family Phryganeidae; genus Agrypnia; species Agrypnia vestita. The sequence goes on from JADDOH010001930.1 coordinate 52,511, forward strand.
TTTATCATCATTGAAATTCGAGAAGGTGCTTCCATATTATTTAATATTTAAAATATGATTTTGAGCATTCCGTTAACTCCGTCAATTAAAACCGGGTCCATCTTTCAAAAGGGAGTGCAATATATTTAACAAATGGAAAGAAACACTCATTTTTTAGTTCTACATTTTAATTTTTATGAGACGCTTTTCGCGTTATTTCGTTTTAGGGTATTGTCAATCTAAATTTTTTATATTCAACCACTTATATTTATATGAAAGTTATTGAAAAGAAACGCCATATACTTTTAAGAATGTATGTAGGTTTTTTGTATTTCTTAACGATTTTCTGAAACAATTGTGTTCAAACACTATTAATTTTTTCTTGTTTCATAATTATATACAAGTGCTTCTTATGTATATATGAAACATGTCATCCGTGACACGTGTGATGTGCCGGACATGTGTCATCACCAGAACGGTACATTACCTATTGAAAGCATTTTAAGAATATGAGTGATTGGGTAATCATTTTCTATAATTGGTTTTTAAGTTGCGCAGCTTAAATTGTTCTGTGGTACAGCACTTTTGCTGATAATAAATTATATTTTCAAATAGGTAATTGAAAAATAGTTATTACCATGATTGCACCTCAATGAATATTGTGAATTGAAGATAGTCGACTGCATTTTGCCTGTTATAACTTAATTTAAAGCGTTGAACCGTTACAAAATTTATCAATAAATGATATTAAATTGTTGCTTGCACAAATTTTACTAAGAATATCTGTTTCAACGAAATATTTTGCGAACGAAACCTATTTTGATAATATCTACTTCCAAATATTTTTACATAATGTCTTAATAATTAACAAACATTATGAACCTGAAGGACAATAATTGGCGCGAACAATTAATGTGTATAGTTTTCTAGGATATTCCAATATTGACGGTAAAGCATGCCAATACATAATCACAGCATCATCATCACACATTATAGCTCATCAGCCCTCGTGTTGTAAACTGCAATGGGATCCGAAACGTCAGCCAGAGAGGTGGTATATACATGGCAGAATTTCCGATTCCAGAAAACTACACACAGCAGATTCTGAACGACCGTGAAAATTTGGGAACATTTTAAATATACTTTACAATTATAAATCGCGATGAACATCACTAAACATAATATATTTTATTACATCTTTACACATAATTTACACTTCTTTATCTTTTTTTTATCAAAAAAACATTTAATTTCTTTATCATAAAAAGTGTATTGTGCAATTATATTACCTTATACTACTATTCTTGACTCCCTCTACCGCGACTTAACCAATGCTACAATTAGCAAGCGTTAAAAACAACGCGCGGTCAATCCAGTGATAGATATCGGGCGAGTACCTACCGACAAGTGAGAGGTTTTTACGTGTTAAATTGAATGAAATTTTCTCGAAAGTGATCGAAGCGATAGAAATAGAAAAAATAGTGCGAATAAAGAAACAGTGTAATTAAAAGTGTGTGCAATATCTTAGAAACACTGTAAATTTGAGAACACTGATTAATTGATTTCTTTAGCGTTTCATTTGTTTCCCATGTAGCTACGTCATGTGGCTGTATTTTTACGTGCCTCCCTACTAAAATGTAATTTATAAAAAAACCTCGTGGCACTGAAAGTGAATTTAAATAAAACACGCGTTACATAGTAATAGTGCAAAAACCCTCGATTATATCACAAGAAATAGGAGTTTCCCACACATACCACGTTCACGTATGGAAAAGTGTATGTTAAATTCATCGGGTCACACGATGGCATCGTGCAGGAACAGCAGGAACAATTTAACGTTAGAATTGGGTGCAACATTCCCAATTCTGTGTATTTACCGCTCTGCTTTGAGACCGCCTTTAAGCTGCTTGCTCTCCGCCAGAGTCGGCCAGGGCAAACACGCTGAAGATTTTCCTCTCGTGAGCAGAGATATAAAACTATTGACCTCGGGGATATTAGGCTAAAGTGCATTCCCACGTCCCGGACTAAAGGGGATTTACGGGAGTAATATATTCCATTCGCAGGTTTGGCAGGTTCACAATTCCTGGAACCATTTGTTGTAAGATGGAAGAATAGTTTTATCTCAACTAGTGCCAATATTTAACGAGCCGATTTCTAAAATTTTAAATGAGTAGAAACATGATTTTGTGAATACTGCAATACTTTCGCAAATAATTTGCAAAAGTTTAAATTTTTACAATTCATGCTTTTACTGAAATTTTTAAATCAATTTGTCACAAATGGAAAGCGATTAGATAAATTTACGAATATAATAAAAGAATTTACTTAGTTTATCACCATTTAATTTTTGGTAAAAAACAACCGGTTTCGGAAACAACGTTCATTCATCAGGATATACTTAATACTAAAAAAACTTTACAAATTATTAATAATCATACCTCGGTATCAAATGTCCAAATGGGGATAAATAGTGGGGGGATGTGAAAGAAACAGGTGATAGGGTGAAAGGGAACATATTCAAGATTGGACTGTAAGTTAGATTTTTTTCTATTTTTTTTATTTAAGTATATGAAAAACAAAAAAATAAAAATCATAATAAATAACAATAGAAAAATACAATAGTAGATAAATGTACATTCAAATAAATAACATTTTAAATGTATCAATTGATTTTGTTGAGCGCTTTACAGCATTTTTTGATTTTATCATTAAAGAACTTTAACGGAATAATACACATAATTTAAAAGTATTAAACAGCCTCGTATAAAAATTAATTAACAAATTTATCCAATTTTTTATTTTATTTTCGGATAGAGAGCAGCTTAAATATTTTTACGTTAATTTGATTTTCTGTATTTTTTTTAAATTATTTAATTTTATTCAATTTATAATTACCTACATGTTATGGTAACTAGAAATATGCAGCGAAAAATGTAGACACAACGATAATTAAAGCTGTGCTTTTATTTTTGGCATAACTATAATTTTTTATTTTTGATCTTTTATTTTTGGCATAATTATTTTTGGCAATATCCATCCCATACGTGAATATGATAAATATGAAATATACCTGATACTTGTCTGTCTCGCACTATGCAGTGTTATTAAATCTGAAAACTCGTCAGCAAACATTTTCAAATACACAATGCAAATATATACTCGAAGCGTGCTTGAATGTACGCGTTCCACTACATTACAAACAGGGATTACTTTATTATGTAATATCTTTAAGCCCTTTCTTTCTGACTAAAAGAATTCAGCTATATTAATAGTAAATAAATTTATGTTCTTCAGGAACAGAAAATTATTAATACCACAAAAGATTGAATTTCTTTCCAGGAAAAATGCCTCAAATGAATACGTAAAACCTCTAGTGGTATTATTGCCTATCTCACATGTACATCATCAATTAGTACAATAATATTTGTCCTTATCTTAGTACATATTCCTGATAGATAAATATACATAAAAAGCAACATCAATTATTTTAAATCCTTTTTTGGTCCCGGGCATAAATATAGATAATACTGTCAGAGAATGACAAGTGAAAGGAATTTTGCAATGTCCAAATTCCTTGTAATATGTCACAACACATTCGTTGTCGAGAAACGCCTATAACGATCTAGGGTGATCTACAATATTCGGAATGACTGGAACAGCTCCTAAGCGATATAGTAATCTAGATACTACGAAAATATCAGCATTTAGGTATAAATACCTAACTACGCCGCGGCGCGAGGAATTGTCGTGTTTGAAAGTTCGTCAGTGCGAAGTTGGCTGCGAGGCGACCGGCCAGTCGTGAGGTAATCCAAGCGATAAATAAAGCGAATCATCGAGCGAAGTACCTAAGTGGCGAAATAAACCAGAGTGATTAATTAATTAATACGTGCGAGAATTGTATGGAATATTCTTGTGAATGCTAAATACGTGTTACCCATCGATAATAAAGTGTTCATAAAGAGTAATATATTGCGATGTAGTAGAGATTGAAGAATATGCTTATGTTTTATTCGTGTTAGGTGACTCGAATTATTAATAAATCGTTAATTATATGTAATAAATCGCTAAGTAATTTCTAGTGTTTTCATTCATTCCTCCCGCAGCTACGACACGTGAAAATACTAATAGCCAGTAACCAGCTCAAATGAAACTAGTTTAAATTTTTAATGATTTCATTTTAATTGATGGTAAAAGACAATGCTCGCTTCTTAGGAATTTAAAACCTGACCAATTCCACTCCTGTTACTTAATCTAGTGATGCTTTATGTCGACACTGCGTCATAAGTCTTTTCATTTTATCCTCGGGCCGTCATAAATTGTTTTTACTGCTCCGTATCTCACCATTCCACATTATTTTATCTAGATCATTGGCTCAACCCTTGTAACGTTACGATGTCAGCAATAAATATATGAAATTTTTTAAACAACCATTAAAAGTGATTGGGTCAATAACTATGAAAAAAAACTATCCATACTAACAGTGTCAGCTTATATATCTCTATTCACTTAACTATTTTTTCTTGCGTTGTAGATCATCATTACTTAAATAAGTATTTTGATGAAAAAATGTAAAACTTATGTGGCTCATCAAATCTTAAAATCATGAATACTCTTCTAAAATTTAATCTTAAATATAATATGCCAATAACTTATAATCATGCATAGTATAATTTTGTACTGATTCTATGCGATGTTTTAAATATATGCATCTTAGCTTGAAATGACGTATTGCATTTTTTCTTTTTCCATATTTTAATGAAATGTAAATGTTTTTGTGTTTTTTTGGGACATGATAATGATTGTTCAATTTTTCATTGAGTTGAGAAAATTATAACAAAATAATTGTGAGGAACATTTTTTAGATATATATAAAAGGAAATAACCTACTTTTAAATATTAATAAACTTATCATTGATTTGAGTTGAAATAATAGAAGTATTAATTAGGTTATGAGAGAATAACCACTAAAATTCAATAAAAATTCAAAGTTTATGTAGGTGTATGTACCGAAAATACAATATTTAATTAATTTTAATAAATTTAGAAAATTATATACGATAAGTGGTTAACCTTACTTATTTTAAAAATTATTAAAAATTGAATTTTATATATGTAAAGTTAGTATACAATAATGTAGAAAATGTTTTGATATTAGCAATTTCAAAGTTTGAATTTTTTTAATGTTTCTAATTTATCTTCTTAAACGTTGTATTGTCGTAATAAATTATAGATTCATTTCCTTTAATACAAAATTATAAGTCAAATAAAAATATAACACTTTTACCAAAAAATTAATTTTCAATTTTTCATACTGGATGCTGAAGTTAATGACAATGATGCTGAAGGTATGATGTTGCTGGTGCATGTTATGCTGGGTACAATTATAACGAAATGTATTTTTGCATTGTAGTATAGTAATACTATCTACAATAAAATTATTGCATAATGAATTCAGTCACACAGTCCTTAAAGTGTCAACAAAAATATTCTTAAATTCATTAAAAACTTTTTAAATCTATCCTGTTTTGCTTTTGAATAGTACATTTCCATAGATCCTTGTTTACTTGCTTTGTAGTACAGCAAAGATTTTTTTTGTATTTTTTTAGTTTTCATGTGGACAACCCACATTCCCAGCCTTAATACTAAATTTCGTGCCGTGCTGGTTTCCGATTGGTGCGATTGCATAGTAGCGTTTTTGCTTTTCACTTTATGGAAAAGTGGCGGTTTTGTTATCCAAAGCTTTTTGAATGCCAATTTTGAATGGAATATACTTTATTTCTTATTTTTATTATTATATTATATATTTTGACTTACATATTTTTCCTAACAGGATGTAGATCGTTAATGAATCATCACATGTTAATGTTTTTCTATACATGTATACATGTTTTTCTTCGTAGTAAGTCCATGGTACTTCTATTGAACCGTTGTTGGCAGTATAACCTATACACATGTACATATCTAATGCACGCCACTGCAGTTTACGTTTTTTTGTTTAAATAGTTACACACTCGTTATTATATAAGAAAATATCTTAGTCCATGTTACAAGAGCATTCCATTCTTCCCCGGAATCACATTTGGTTCAAAACATACTTTGATATTTGATTTATTCAGTAGAAACTCTTAGTGAACTGACACTTAAACAATGCCAGGAAACCATTACATTCCGTAAATAGACGTCGGTATTATTGCACTCCAAATGTATTGCACCGGCCTCATTTAATATTTATCATTCACTGAATGTTAAGGATTGCAAACCCAGATATCCCATGAAATTTTCGCGAGTTATTCCAGGAATCTGAGGAAGAATTGCATCGCTATTGGGATGTTATAAATAAATAAATATGCGTTGTTAAAGTGGACAGCATACTAGATATTATTTTACGACTGATTGCAGTATACGCATATTGTATTATAATTTTTCAGACGCGTGTTGTAAATTCACTGGAATGATTGTATCACCATAATGATATTTATACAATATAATGCAAACCTTTACAGGACCTAATAACCTAAGGCTAGACTACGTCGGACCAGATATGTGATACGTATGGGAGACCGTCGACTGCCTAAGCATAAACTATAAGGTGAAGTCATCGGTGGATGGCGGACAAAAGAAGCGTTTCAAGGATTGCTAACGGGAGTCCTTGACACTGTGCAACATCCCCAATAATTGGGAATAGCTGGCGTTCGACCGGACTAAGAGGCAAAATATCTGTCATAGTCAAAGAGCGGATGGTATAGCGTCATCAAGAAAAACCCTAAACAAAACGTTCGCTGTCATCTTTTGACAGAGGGACCAACAGAGACACAATTTAATCTGCGATGTTTATAGGAGGAGCTGTGCCTCTAGAATTGGCCTGTTTTTCCACAGGAAGTAATACCGCTGATGGAGATACAAATGGAAGGTGAGGGGATCCTCGACTACGAGGCCCAGCAATGATGACGAGCATAATGCAAAAATCGCAACAAAGCCTGACCGTTTTAGATAATAAAAGTACATTTAACAAAAATAAACTCATTAGCGGAATACAATTTGTAACATTTTACTCAGTAGATAGATTAATCGATCAAGCTAGTTATGACCCAGATGGAAATCGCTTTACAGATGTAAACCTGATCGAAAGATTTTTACAGATATAAACCTAATTCACGAGTTGCAAACCCTGTAGTGCTCGCTGGTTAAGACGCCGAAAATAGCGTCGGCGTCGAAAATGGCTTTCTCATTTCTGGTGCCGTCGGCTCGCTCCCGCTGTCGCGACGACGCCGACGGTAGCGCTTGTATCGCTTCTGTCCGGTGACTGTCACAACGTCTAGTAGGGGAGGGTGGGGCGTGTTGTGACAGGGGCAGGTTGTGACAACGCGTTTAAAATTCGTGCCATTTGACTTAGCGTTACCCGCATAGATTCATTTTATGTAAACTCCGTAGCGTCAGTTGCTATCAAAATATTGGAGAAGTGCGGTTGATTTCATTAAAGTTAAACGATAAAGTTTGATTTTGAGGTACTAAACTAACTTTTTCTGCACTAACTCCAAGTGTTCTGTTGTTTTACCAATACTAGGTGAGTTATTTTACATTTTATTTACCAAATGTTGTGTCTTTTGGCTGTATTATCAGCAATAAAGGAAAACCTTGCGGTAAATAAATTCACTTGCGTAGACATTTTAATATAAAATGATCGTATGGGGCGAGTTGTTATAAAAATGTGGGGGCTAGTTGTGACAGTCACAACAAGCTTCGAAATAATTAAAATTTTATTTTTAATAAAACGATTATTAGATGTGAAACTGTACAGTTCAATTATTATTTTAACTTTACTTTTTTTATTCGTTTTCTTCAAGGATTCATAATGGCACGAAATTACATAAAAAAAACGAAGAGGGGTGAAATTCCCGAAAGTGTTTACGAACGTACTGCTGCTGAGATGGAGGCTACAAAAATGTCTCTTCGAAAAGCCGCAGTGTCTTTTGGTGTCAATTATATGACACTTCATAGATCGGAAAAAAGCCCGTCCATTTGTAAATTCTAAGGTAGGCTATTCCAACCCGGGACAAATTTTTACCCACGCGCAAGAAAATAAACTTATTACATTGCAAAATGTAACAAAGTTTATTATGGTTTGACCACAGCTGATGCGAAAAAGCTTGTATATGAGTATGCATGCCAAAATATGATAAAAATTCCCGAAAATCGGATAACACCATTAAACACCAAAACAAATCCGGCCTTAAGTTCATCCAAGAAAGAACCTACGTAATAGAAAGAAAATTAAAAGCGTAATTTTAACTGACTCCCCAATAAAAAAATACTTAGAATTGGAAGACAATCTAAGAAAGGAAAAGAAAGGCGAAAAGATGCGAAAGCGTAAAATCACAAAAGGAACTAAAAATAAAACAAGCAGCCAATAAAACAAAAGCGGAAATAAAGAGAAAACTACACAAGAAAGAGACTTTTGAAGTGAAGAAACGAATTCTAGTGTCATTTTCATCCAGCGAGACTGAAGAGGAGCCACGTATCATGGAAACTGATGACTTTTGTTTGACTGGCAAAAAATAATTTTAATCGATTACAGAACTTTCTTACCACAGTTAATTAGAGTACAAATTTTGTTTATTTGTTGATAGTTAATTATAAAACATATTACTACTTGTACTATTTATTATTCATATTTTTTTTTGTTAATTAAATTACTTAAATACTCAACAATATTTGATGATTAGTTTGTCACAACCTGCCCCACCCTTGTCACAACTGACCCCTCCGGTGGGGCAGGTTGTGACAATTCCCATATTTTGAAAAACCGTATTTTGTTGCGTTGTCCTTTTGGTGACATGGTCAATAATGCTAATTTTTAATAGGTGAAGAATTGTTTGTTTCAACTAAAATGTAATGTTTTTGATATTATTAAAGATTTTTCCACAATACCTTTTTTCATAAATTAGTCACAACACGCCCCACCCTCCCCTACAGGGATGGCAAATCGGATTTCATTAGCGTGTAAAAATAAATATTTATTTGCCTTGATTTTCGCACGTCGGTAGTTACGTATGTTAATTCTTATATTGAATATAAATATATCTACGATGCGTAAAATAGAACTGTAAATATGTAGTATTAAAATTATTTTGCTCTGTGTACTTGAAAGTCTTTTGATATCTGTCGGTTATATTATATTTTGCGAGATAACAAAAAGCCCTACAACCGATTTTCGATCACTTTCACAGAAAGATTTTTTCTTACTTTAATTCTTTTACCAGCAATTTCTTTGTGGCCTTTTTCAAAATTTCGTTACAAAGAATATTTTTATTTTATTTCATTCATTAGAACACAGATTACCATCAGGTCATTAATGATCCATATAGATAGTTTGTGATAGACCCTTGTTTGACATTAAACGAAGAACAATTTTATTTTACAAGATATATAACATTACTGCACAAGTCTAGAGTGCGTGGGAAGTTCATCTGTCAAAAATCTGTCATGTGACAAGCAAAATTACACATAATATTTAAAATTAGTATTTTAAAATGCTCATGCACAATACTGACGAGTTTTCATTTAAAAAATTCATATGTATTCCTTATCAAAACTTGTTGATGGTGAAAAATAGTTTTTTTTTTTGTTATTAAAATATTTTGAAGTGGTAGAAAACATTAAGTTTGCAGTGTTTACAAGTGTTACGAAGTGTTAAAAAATATTGACGATGCGCACTTGTGCTTGAGACACATTCTATATAAAAATTTAAGACAAATATGTATCTATAAGTAAACACCGCGTTGATAGGTAATATGGTGGTTACAGTTTTTTTTCAAATTCTTTGATGTCGGAAAATTTTCGCGTGCCCGCTTTGGTACGCGTGCAACCAATTTACCAACCCTGGTCTAGCTGGAACCTACTTCACTTTTATCTTTTATCTCTGAATGAGGAAAACAAGGCCATTTGGTTAAGGCTTCGACACGAATAGTACACACGCGCAGGATATGGAATATATATTTTTCTCGGAATAGGGATGCAGTATTGTGTTGAATGTAAATAACTAAAAATGGTAAGGTTGTTGCCTTACATTCTATTTTCAAACTCAAAATGGTTTTGGTCTAATTGATTTCGATTGAAAACATGAAAATGGTTCTGTTACTGTATTTTATGCTCTTATGCATATATGTAAATATATTATGTCAGATGGTGTACAAAGTAGTCTGAGGTTATTGAAAAGTATAAATATTATAAATTATTCTCACTGTTTTTATAAAAAAATATTTTAAAATTAAATTGTCTCGCGATTATGTATTACTACAAATTATTTCCTGATTTATTCATTACACAAAGTTCAAAAACGCTTTTCTAAATCGTGTATTATTTTAAGGGATTAGAAGCAAAGCGTATGATGAGAATAAAGGCTTAGTATTTGAATCAGAATACTATCTGGCATAGAGTGTCAATTTCACGATTAATAACTGATTTTGAAAGCATGTTTGTATGTTTAAGAAGAATTTAATTTAAAATATATTAATTTTACAATTGCTTTCTCTCAATTTTAACAATATTTATTTAATCAATTTTAAAACAGATTACTTTGAAGTATATACTGTAGATTTTTCGTCGAAACGTAATGCAAAAAACATCAAGTTTTGACCATTTCTAAAATATTAATTACAAGTAATTAGTATGATTAAAGAATTATTTATGTTTTTCTCCGCAGAACCCAATCTGCTATATCTTAATATCTAGCTTCCGGAATTATTCTGATATAAAATTTAATTTTAAAAGAAATAATTCAATGTTTTATCCATTTTGTTTGGATATTCATATTAATTTCATCGACATTTCATCCCTTCTGGAACAATTATTTTATTCATGCCTTATCTGACCTTTCGTTTTGCGAAAATTACAATTTTGTATTTCTGTTTCTTTTTTAGTGACCAGATTTTAATAGAAAAGTTTCTTCCCCTACTCCATACTCCTTCGTCCATTCTCTCTCGTCCAGCTCAATACCAAATTTAGATTCACTCTCTACATACAATTAAATAATCTCATACAGAATGAATATATTTACGTTCTAATATTTTTTTGTACCAATACAATTTTCAAACACAATGCATGCTAAAGGCCTGTTTTGCTATGGTTTTTGCAAAATGATTTAATAAGTTTACGTTAAATTTAGCAAATCGAGAGAAAATATGAAAATCGTGTACTAGGGCCTCTTAAGATAATCAGTTTATCACAAACATAATTTATCGATTCTAATTAGAAGCAAATTTACTACAAAATAAATAAAAAATATGTATCCAATAAAACATAAATATTCCATTAATTGATCGCGGGATTTTGAAATGGTAGAACAGATTTTAACACGGTCCGTTTCAGAATCGTCACGATTTGTAATCTTTATTTTATAGAAGTCGTCTTAATTGACAGAACAATAATTTATTAGTGTGTTCCTTGAGTTTCTTTAGCTAAATTTCACAGCTCGGACACGCAACCATACACGTGCTAGAGACATCTAGCGTTAATTAAACCGCTGCTGTCCTCTAAACTAGAACAAGTTTGTCGGTACTCTAAGTTATGTCCTCTTCATTAACAAAGGTAATTACTCTTCGTTAACACAAAAGCGCTAATAAACGCACTGAATATGTTTTAACATGGAAAAGGGGAAACGATTTATTTGTATACTTTTTCTGATAAATTCCTAGAAATCAATAATTACAAGTATATACATATTTATATTAATAAAAATATGTTAAAATTTGAGAATGCTAAAAAAATTAAAAAATGCAAGAATTTATCGTTTATTTGTATTTTTGTACTGTGACAATTTCAATAACGAGTATAAAACCTATAAAACTCAATACAATACTATTCTGCTTGTCCGGTCGGACCCAAATTTTGAATACTTATTTTCTAGCATCCGGCCGGTAACACAGGTAACATTTCCCCCTCTCCCTTTACCCCTTCCCCTGATATATATTTCATGCAAATCTGTATTTTCTATATAAATCTACACCGTTTGACACACCTGACCCAATTTTGCATATATATTCTTTGGGTCCCGGTGAGACACACAGAACATATAGGCCAAGTTTTATATGAAGTTGATTTTTTTTTTTGGAATTTAATAATATCCTGCAGAAATATCTAACGAGAAAAACGTTAAAAATATAAAATTTGTCATACTTTACATACATACAGTGTAACTCGTAGCTAGTAGCAAAAACTTTGGGGGAATCTTCTACATTCAATTTTGAATACTCTATGCGTGAAATTTCAACTGTTACAAAGATAAGCCACATAAAAGTTTGGATTTTTTTCAATATTTCTGACTTATTTTTTGTGAAATGTCGGAGCTTCACTACAGTAACTTATAGTGGTAAAGACCTGTTGATAAATCAATATATATATATATATAAAAAGAAACCCATGTTTCCCTATCCGCCAAGTTTTCTTCACAACCAGATACTACCACCCCCTGGTGGTTATGGTGGTGGATAGTCCTTGGTGTCCCATTGAAAATGTGCGTGTTTGGTGGGGGTGGCTGAGCGTGGGTGGGAGTAGGTGACGAAAATGTGCATTCTAGCATTTTGTTTTGTTATGGGAAGGCCGCAAATACTTCCAGATTGTTCCAGAATGGGCCCGCCGACTGTGTCGGTAAAATCTAGAAGGATCCGGAAAAATCCGTTCTAGAAAGTTCTGGAAGGAGAACGTTCTAGAAAATTCACAAAAGTTCTATAAGGTTCCAAACTAAGTGGCGAAGTGTGCCGGTGATTCAAGAATGTTTCAGAATGTCCAGTAAAGTTCTAAAATGTTCTGGAAGGGGAGTGTTCTAGAAGATTCCCGAAAATTCTATAAGGCTCCAAACTAAGAGGTGAGTCGAGAAGGTTCCAGAATGTTTGATAAAGGTCTATAAAATTCTGGTGGCGGAGTGTGTCTATGATTCTATAAGGTTCCTGACTGTTAGATAAAGTTCAAAATGTTCTGGATGGAGAACGTTCTAGAAGATTCACGAAAGTTCTATAACGTTCCAAACAGTATGGCAGAGTGTGAATGTGAGTCTAGAAGGTTCCAGAACGTTCATGAAGGTTCTCGAATGCTTTAGAAGACTCTAGAGAGACAAAGTTCAAAAAGGTTCTAAAAGGTTCCAAACAGAGTGGCGGAGTGTGTCGGTGAACCTAGAAGGTTCTGAAACGAAGGAGAACGCTGTAGAAGATTCCCGAAAAATCTCTAACGTTTCAAACGGTGTGGCGGTGTGTCTGTGAGTCAAGAAGGTTCCAGAATGTTCGGTAAAGCTCTAAAAATTTCTGGAAAGAGAACGTTCTAGAAGATTCCTAAAAGTTCTATAAGATTCCAAACTGAGTGGCGAAGTATGTCGGTGAGTCTAGAAGGTTCCAGAACGTTCATTAAGGTTCTCGAATACTTTAGAAGGTTCTGGAAGGAGATAGTTTAAAAAGGTTTTATAAGGTTCCAAACCGAGTGGCTGAATTCATTGGTGAGTCTAGAAGTTTCCAGAAGATTAAGAGAAGGTTCCAGAATGCTCTAGAAAGTTCTGGATGGAGAAAGTTTCAGAAAGTTCTATAAGATTCGAAACTGATTTTCAGAATGCGTCAAAGAGTTTTAGAGGTTCCGGAAAGTTCTAGAATGTTCGAGAATGCTCTAAAAAGTTCTGGAAGGAGAAAGTTCTACAAGCTACCAGAAAAATCCATAAGGTTCCAAACTGAGTTGGGGAGTGTGTCGGTTGGTCTAGAGGTTCCAGAAAGAATTATATATGCTTTAGAAGGTTCTGGAAAGGGAAAGTTCTAGAAGATTCCAGGAAGTTCTATAAGATTTAGGAATGCTCTAAATAGTTCTGGAAAGTTCTCTCTAGAGTGTTATGATTGTGCGCTTGAATATCTGTTGATATTTTGGCAAAGCGAAGACGGTCCAGTAAGGCAATCCAATCACAGGTGCCGAAACCAGCAAAAAAGAGACGTCAACACAATTCTATGCTTACCGAATTATGGTCCCGAGCGAAGCCGGGCCAACCAGCTAGTTGTATCTAAAAAACAAAAAATATATTTTATAAATCATTATGTCGAAAAAAAATTGTGAAATTATTATTATTAGTTTTTTTTTTAATAGAGATGTGAACACGGAATACGTTTCACATCAATATTTTTACTATTTTTAAATTAAGCTCAACGCTTGTGCTATGAAAATAGGACTAACTTGCTGGTCTGGAGTGAGATTCGAACCCGACCTTTGGATCACGAGGCGAGAGTCCTAACTACAAGACAAACAAGGTACTCAGTTTATTGGTATCATTAAGGGGAAATATCACCTACAAAAAGCGAAAAAAGGCAAATTTTGTATTTTTTTAAAGAAAACTTATGTAAATTATGGTATTGGTGTTGTTTATATTATAAATGAAAGTACATACTCTTAAAAATACGTTAAATTTATTAAGAATATTCAACATTGGCAGAAAATTCTTGGGTTTTGTCGATTGCCGAAAAACAAGGTCCTCCAAGGTAACCACTCCCATTTCATCTGTAATCATCAAAATAAAAAACAAAAAGATCAAAATTAACACTATAATTTAGTTTTTGACGTAGGGATTTTTGAAAATATAGATTTTTGGCGAAATGGCAGGCGTTTGATTTATGAATCACGGGCGTTTGAAATTGAAATTATGCCGATGAAAAAAACTAAGTCACTTAAAAAAATCCTACGACAAAGACTAGATAATTATGTATAGAATAACCACTAGAAATTTCAAGTTGATCGGTTCAGTGGTTGCCGAGATATTTTGGTCACCGATTTTCGAAACATGGCATCGAATAAAATTTGAGCAATGAATAAATCGCGAAAACTTTCAACTTACATAAAATCATCGATACCAGGTTCATGATATAATAAATCCTCCACCTTGCTTAGAATTCCCATATAATCGAGCACTTTTCACAAACATATTAAAAACAGGTCTTACGTTTCTATTACGAAAGTGCCCGACTGGCGGCTACCTGCATATTGCGCGGCGCCGTGTGGTGCGGTGCGTAGTCAACAAATAGATGCCACTATTGTCAGCCACTAATGTTGTAACTGAGTTGTTTTTTTGAATTTTTGCTTTAAATTATTACCAAACATTTATAAGACCTCAAGCTATAAGAAAATGGAAAAATTTAAAATCGATTTTATCGAAATATCTACGTAGGTATTCCCCCTTAATTTTATTTAATGAATATATTATTATACGAGTGTGTTTGGTTTCCTAAATGAACGTTGTGTAGAAATTAACGGATGTTATTCTGCACATGTACATTATACGTTTTTAGCCTTTGCAGTCAAATTATTTAAATTAAATACGCGCGTACGTGGCTTTGGCCAAAAGATTCCTACCTTATTAGCATCAAAAGCCCACAATGCCGCGTTAAGCGAAGTACGAAACGTCTCTTGCATAATGTTTCATAAAAAGATAACAGCGAGAAATCGTCTTGTAACAGATTTATTATTTTATTTATTATTGAAAAAAAACTTTCTTTTATAATGTCATAATGTAATATCCGTCATATAGGTACATACAGTAAAACCAAGGATTTCAAGTAAATTGTCCCTCGAGTGTTCTGCAAGATTTAAGAAATTTGTTACTCCTCTCTCTACCATATCACTTACAGCTCTTAATATAGTCAACTCTCAAATACAATAAGAATGTATAAAGGTCTTAGCTTTGTTGTAATCATCATCATCCTTCCGTGTTCTTACATCTTTCGTCAAGAAATCACAAGAAACAACAATTGTGTTGAAAAAATGCAATGTATGATTTGTAACAAAATCTTAATTAGAGTACTTTGGAGAGTTGCTCGCTTTTGAGAACCTTCCAATCCTTGATTTTCAAAGTAAAGACCATCCTTCATTTAGTTGCAAAGGAAACTTCATCATCCAATTATACAAAAACAACATATTCTATAGATTTCAAAGCACTTTGCCTCCATAAAATAGCCACCATTATAGCATAATAAGTATTTATGTTAGAGCATCAGTAGTACCTCAGTATAATCAGATATGAGCATCATTTTATTTGAACATCATGTGGTTTGATAAACTTCGCGTCTCATTTGAATTCCAAAACTTAGTTGGCACTTGTAAATACTCAATATAAAACATCAATATCACAATAAGGTATAAGTATGAGGAACAGAGTATATGTATGCTTTGTCTGTCGGCGGAGGAATATGGCGAGAATCGACTTCCGAAACTAAGTTGGCACTTGTAAATATTCAATATAAAACATCAATATCACAATAAGGTAAAAGTATGAGGTACAGAGTATATGTATACTTTGTCTGTCGGCGGAGGAATATGGCGAGAATCGACTTCCGAAACTAAGTTGGCACTTGTAAATATTCAATATAAAACATCAATATCACAATAAGGTAAAAGTATGAGGTACAGAGTATATGGCGAGGAACTGACCATCGACTTCCGAAACTTAGTTGGCACTTGTAAATATTCAATATTCAAAATAAAAGTCATCCTACCGGAAGTGAATTTAATGCTAGCTGTAGTGTGGTAACAGAATAAAGAAAGGAGTGCTGAGATGGTTTGGTCATGTAGAACGTATGAGCGACAAAAGGATGGTTAAGAAAATATACGGGTCGAGTATTGAAGGCAACAGGAATAGAGTCCGCGAAAGACCTAGCATAATCAAATACCACAAATATCGTAGGATGGCCGTGTTAAAAGCCTCAACAAACAGAAAATATACGGGTCGAGTATTGAAGGCAACAGGAATAGAGTCCGCGAAAGACCTAGCAAAATCAAATACCACAAATATAGTAGGATGGCCGTGTTAAAAGCCTCAACAAACAGAAAATATACGGGTCGAGTATTGAAGGCAACAGGAGTAGAGTCCGCGAAAGACCTAGCATAATCAAATACCACAAATATCGTAGGATGGCCGTGTTAAAAGCCTCAACAAACAGAAAATATACGGGTCGAGTATTGAAGGCAACAGGAATAGAGTCCGCGAAAGACCTAGCATAATCAAATACCACAAATATCGTAGGATGGCCGTGTTAAAAGCCCCAACAAACAGAAAATATACGGGTCGAGTATTGAAGGCAACAGGAATAGAGTCCGCGAAAGACCTAGCAAAATCAAATACCACAAATATAGTAGGATGGCCGTGTTAAAAGCCTCAACAAACAGAAAATATACGGGTCGAGTATTGAAGGCAACAGGAATAGAGTCCGCGAAAGACCTAGCATAATCAAATACCACAAATATCGTAGGATGGCCGTGTTAAAAGCCTCAACAAACAGAAAATATACGGGTCGAGTATTGAAGGCAACAGGAATAAAGAGTCCGCGAAAGACCTGGCTTAATCATATACTACAAATATCGGAAAGCCTCAACAATGTAGAGCTTGCATGAGAATATGTATGAATGTAGCCGAAGCAAAATTGATGTGCCAAGATAGAAGAATACGGCATTCTTTCCTCTCTGCCTACTCCTGCGGACAAACGGCGTGATGGTTAGTTAGTTAGTTAGTTATCCTACCAATTTTAAATTAAATAATAATTTTGTTAAAATAAAACACAAATCACTTTGTTTTCACCACTTTATTAGATTAAACAATCTACATGTTTCGAGAACAATGTTCTCTACTTCAGGATTATTGGTGTACTAAAAATAGAAAAAGTAAACCATGCAAATGTGTTACGGTGAAGGGATCTGTGAGCAGAGGGGGGGGTCAGAGGTGTAAATTATTATGGGTCATCTGGAGAGGATGGAATGTTAAGTGGAAAAATATCTAATATTGGGTTGTGCAAAAATTTTGTCTGTGTATTTATTAAATTTGAATTAATATTAACATTTTTCCTAATTTCAAGTATTTATTTGTGGGATCTTATAGCTAAAATGTAAAAATTTTAAACCTATGTATTATATGGTCATATTCTATTAAATGTTTTGCAAAATCAGACTCAACATTGCTAGTTAAAGCTTTGATGTGTTCTTTAACCCTAGTTTCAAAATTTCTTTTTGTTTTGCGAACACAAAAATTATCACAATCGTTACAATTAAGTCTATAAACTCCTGATTTCATGATAGGATTATCACTGTCCTCGTTATTTAGCAGGTATTTTTTTAATTTGTTACTCGCGTAAAAGGCCGGCTGAATTGAATTAGGAATATTTTTAGTTATTATTTTTGACACATTATTACCAACAAATAAAATTCTACGACATTGTTTATTTATATCTGTTGACTTTGTATGGAATGAATTATATAATATTCTTTATATCTTATGGGGAAGATTGCACTAATAAACAAGTTCTTTGGATAACATTTTCGGAACGAATTGTACTCGCAATTCGTACTTTCTCTCGTATTCGTAATACTTCGCAATTAAATCCAAGGTTTAATTGTATTATGAATAATGATTGAATAATAATGTTTCATCCCACGTATCTTAGTGATGTATGTGACACCTTCTTATTGTTGTGGCTTATCAAGTATCATGTTAAATGTATCAATTACGTCAAATTGACATGTCATGTTTGTGTTATGGCATGAAACACAATATTCGAGTGTCTACTTATCCACCTTTATATATTATTCACACGGTAGGTTACCGAAGAGTTTGATTAATTGCCTACAAGCTTTCATGCTATGGAAATTCAAAGATAAATTACCAATATAATGTGGTTATTTTTAGACAGTGTTAGATTTATATTGGTGTAAAGAATAAAGAAAATATGATAATATCATATTTTAATATGTAAATTTCTTTATTTTTAGAGTTTAAAAAATGGCTTTGAATTATCAAAAATTTTCTCATTTAAACAAAGGCTCGGTTGTTTCATCTAGAAAATCGTACTTTTACTATTAGTAATAAAAGCAAGTTTTTTTCACAAAAACGGTGGATATGTAAGAATCTACGATTTTTCTTATTTTTTACTTTCAACATTGATCAACAAACCGTTTAATTTAGATGGAGAACGTCGATTTTAAATTTACGTAGCAACTAAAGAGTAAACTAAATATGAATGAACTTATGTATGAATCTACATACTATATATACTTGAATATGCTAAAATATAAGAACACATCATGCTAAGGTCGTTTTGACAGTAAGGAAAACAGTAATTACGGCATATATTATAGATATATAATATATATATATATATATATATATTATATATAGATATATATATATATATATATATATATATACAACAGTAATCTATCAAATCAAATGTAATTGTATGTTGTATATGTGGATTATTTAAAAAATGTAGCAAAATAGCGTATATTTTCTGTTTATAGACGTGTATCCAATAGTCATTTTATAAAGGGTTGTTTAATGCAAAAAATCTCAACATTTGATTAAAATTCAAATTATAGAAATATTCCCTCGCAAGTATTTTTTAAATATTTATCATCTGTCAGAAAACAGGAACGTTAATTCTGTATTCACACACGTTGGTTCCGTCACATTGGTTTGGATTTATTTAAAAGTAAGCTAGTATAAATAATTGTCGCCAAGGCGCCGAGACTCAGAAATATAGTAATTTGTTGTAAATAATTATTTAGTTATTTCATATAATTTTTATTTTATTATTATTATTATTTTTTTTTAATATATATTTTTTTAATAATTTTAATTTTTAATAAAAAAAAACAAATTTTTGTTTCCGATTAGTTCGGAATAAATATACTAAAATATTATATGGTATGTGGAAATCTTACATTTTAAACCTAAGAAGGTTTTTTCGAATAACGTCATGTCAGTTTCGGTTTCATTTTAAAAGTGCCTAACAGATGATTACAAAAATAAATTCTTCGCGGCGTCGAATATACACTTCCGCAACTCTGTGCAGAGAAATTTTAAGTAGTTAAACACGGATAACCTTGGGGTCTATTTGAATCATGATTTTTTGTACGTTACTAGAGCTATCACAATTATAAAACGTTTATATTCTATATACGTTTATATTTTAGTAAAATTAGTGGTCATAATAATAAAGCAATAAAAAAAAAAAACTTTACGATACACTCGTGTACGTACATACACCCGTGTGGTTTATACATACGATATATTTTATATCGTATCATAAAAATAATGCCTTGTCTCCTATTATAAAATATTGTACATTTTGTGAATTTAAACAAATATGAATATTTGATTATTTTTTGATGTTGACAGAATTCAAGTTATAGAACTGTATTTTCAATCAATCCCTACCACAAAAATCAAACACGATTTTTTGGTTATATATATTTTTTTTTTCAAATAAATTTACGATCGTTTCGGGTATCTAGGCCATTATCAAATAATAAAACAAAAAGTGTGGTGAGCTTAAATACAAAAATTTGTTACAATGGTAGATATAATTATTTCATGTTTATTAGGTGATTAACAATACAACTTTTCATTAAAATAGTATTAATGAATCGTCCACTTATTTGGAAAAATTATATTATATTATTGATTTTTATACGTATTGATTAATATGGATATTGTTTTAAAGGTTGATATAAGTCAGCATATTTCACGTAGCTACATCTATTAATTTCTTCGACCGAATATTAAATTATTGATATTAATATTGACTCTATACTATATATATATTCCATCTATTTCTGAGCGTTGAAATAACAATTGACATTGCAAGTCTTATTTTCCTGAAAATAGAGAGAATTATGTACTTAAATAATGCTTAATGGCACATGACCGGAACAAACCGAACCAACAGCTGCTCCGTTTTAAGCATTTTTTAAAGTACCTATAGTTTCGGTGCATGGGATTCTTGAAAGTATACTTCCGGTTCTTGTGATTCTCGAAAATATAGCACTAGCTTTACATCAATTACAGCTCCTGTTTGTTATTTTGGTTTAAATAAAAATATTGAAAAGTCTAAAGGATTATCAGTAAATTTATTTTTTGTAACAAAATAAAGTAAGAACCGGTATTTAGAGTTGATTATGGATACTATTTGGGTCATTAATTAATTTTTTTAGAATGGTAAAAAAAATTATGATGTAATGATGTAATTAAAAAATTTACACATTTTTATTTCTCATAATGTGGATCGAATATAGTTCTTCGCCATCATTGAATGCACTTAAAAAAAAGACAATCAAAACTGCAGATGTTTGTTATATATGTACTTATTCTGATATTTTAAGCAAGATGTGTATTCTAACGCGTAACATATCATTTCAATATCAATCAGAATCTAAAATATCTTTGTAACATTTGAAGCAAAATTTTGTAGTAAAACATTTTAATAATTAATCTAAAATAATTTTGCATATTTATGAAAAATTATTTGAGTAACACTGTTCGGAACAACTGTTCCTTCGTCGGGACAGGGTGGAACCACGATTAAGAATTGAGATTCGTCCTATGATTGCAACAACATAAAAAAAAAATTAAGCTCTAAGGAAAATAACCGTAGCGAAACACATTACGAAAACAAGCGTAAAGAAATAACGCAAACATGTGATCATGTTGTTAATTTAGAGTTCATCCTCACGGAACAAACAACTCCGCTTGGGGCAAAAGGCCCATTCTCAGTCGAGCGTATATTTTTATCTTTCTTTAGGTCCGCTGATAATCTGTAAATTCACTTTGAAGAATCTGCAATGTTCGGGTTCCCGGTACACGTCGGTAAATAAGTACGAACATTAATGTCAAGTGTCATAGAAGATGTAGGAAGCGGACCCTAACGGTCTGGACCAGACCGAAGTGTCATGTTTATTGAAAACATTCTTAGAATAGGGCTGGTGATTAAATTCAGTATGTTATTAATAATTTTTGGTTGTTTTAACGTGCATCGCTTATTTTTTAAGCCTTCACAGTTTAATTTTTCAAGACCTAATTGATAACGATGGAATCTTTTACTTTGTAATATTATTGAAATCTCACTAGTCCATACAGTGTCATAAGGTCCACAAATTTTCTACATTTTAAATAAATCGTAGGTTTGGTAATTTATTGATTGATTAACTAATTTAGTTTGTATCATTTTAAGAAGATATCCGTAGATAAAATATATGAAATCTAATGAATAAATTTTAATATGATATCTTTCCATACAAAAATGTAATAAAAAACGCAAAAGAAGATATGAGAAAAGATGGTGAATTTGGCTCAGTTTGCCAGACGATGGTCTTAAGTTAGATTCTTCTTATTAATTATTTATAGATTCATTATTATTTATGAGCTTCTAATTTCGAGGGCTTTCAATTTATCTAATCGTTTTCTGTTATCATCAATATGGAGAATATTGCATCTTGTATTTTTTTAATTAAAACTAAGATTATTTTTAATCGTGTGATTGGAAAATTTGGAAAAATTATTGTAGTTCAAACATCTTACATGTTACTATTATTTTATTTTTTTTACTCTATATTCACTTGGAACTCGTCCAGCAGTGTATTTGTCTTGGACAATGTATCTCATTCCAAAAATATTTTCTCCTTTTCAACTTACTTATTGCCGCGTACAGGCCTCATCAGATGAGACGTGGCTCTGAGTCCTCCACAAGTTTCGGTTCGAGGCTGCCTTCATAGCTGACTCCATCGTTTCCACAACCAGATTCAATGCGTCCATCCACCGTCCAATGGTTCTGCCGAGGATAATATCAATTTATTTAATAACTGTGTTCATTTATAAGTGTGTCCTCTTAACATAATACCATTAATAAGCCTCATTTGCCAGCGGCGACATCTATATACAGTTTCACAGGAATGATAAATTTTCAATCATAGATGGCGATAGCGTAGTTGTATCAAATGTGTAAAATGAGAAACATAAATCACGTATAGATATATACAAAATGTAGGTATACAACAAATCGTTGGCAAGTGAGGTCAAATATACACGTCAGAATATCCCAGATATACATATAAATATATATAATTATAATCGGTAATAGTTAATCGGTTTTAAGCACTTCATATTTACTATTCATAGTTGCATTCTTCTTCATTCTCCAAACGATTTCATACTAGATTCTCAAGATTGGCCTCAAGTCGACAAACATATGAAACCAGATGTTGTCTTGAAATTCGGTATGTTGCATCTCCGAATTATCAATATACATTTATTGGAAACATCCTAATTTCATAGTACGTAGACTACTATATCCGGAAACTTCTGTCTCTTCTAGGCTTCTAAATTGATTAATTCTTTCGCCGAATTGGTAAAAAAACGAGTTAATAATATGCTGGTATGCATGTGCTTCTTTTCATTTTTCATAGTTAACCTGGCTTTCTCAAAATACTTTAAGAAATACTCGAAAAAAATGCTCTACATCTCGCTTATAGGTCGACCACAATCAAAAGACTATTCCCTAGCTTTGTCCGCTAAGAAGAAAGCGGGGAAAAGTTGCCTGGCAAGCCCGTATTACATGCCTCAATATGATATTCCAAATAAATATATATTTTTTAGTTTAAAAAAGTAAATTTAATACTTACTAGAAAAACTTATTTTGCGTTCATTTTTTTGCATCGTAACAACACACATATTTTTTGCGCACATTCTTTTGAATGCGGTCTAGCTTTAATAATTTTAAGTTTACGTTCAAAAGCTTCGGCGACCGGCAAAAGTGACGGGAACGCGAACGAAGTAAGCGCAGTGCGTGGTGATGACGGTCCATACAATGCGTGTCTTGGCATGTTTATTAGTCGGAATCCCGTAAAAAAACCACCGGATATAATAATTACGGGATTTTGAAGCTGAAAATTCATGAATAGAAAACCATTTTTAACTAATTTCGTGGATTTAAAACCTAAAGTGTATTTACAGTAGAAACTTTTTAATGGCGTCACTTTTTTTGAATGTGCGTTTCTGATCACATCAGTGTTTTTGTTATAATTCCAGCAAGATACAGATGGACGGACGTACACTCGAAATTAGGAGATTTATTAATTAGGAGATGATTTACTGTGTGAATATAGTAAAAGAAATAAACAAAATACGGCTGGTGATTCTTTGTACATTTACACAAATTGTATTTCATCACTGTAACGCACGTGTTCGCCGCGTCCATTGTATTTAAAATAATGTTACATTTGTTTACGTTCTGATATATTCGCCTCCGGAGAAGTGGAAGGCAATTGCGTGCAGAAACTGTACATTCCTTAGCGGGAGATCCCAAAGTTTGCCGGTTCGACGAACCTTCCGCACACAGCTAGTCGCTAACGCAGCGTTATTTCTGGCTATCGACCACCGTACAAGGCGGGTAGTTAATTCACGGACGTGAGTGTGCGAACAAGCCTCGGTGTGGTGAATTGATACTGCGGCGGGTGGGTACTTATGCACTTTGGTGGATGAATAATTGCGCAAGATGAATTACAGATTAATCGCCCGTGCCTCGGTTTACACTTTGCAAACAGAAATTTTGATAAGAAATGTCTGGGGTAGGAACTCGCCATAAATTATTATGATACTGGTTTAATTTTATATATTGATATAAAAACCGTTTTTTGATTTGCAAAAAATTTCATATATTGAAGTTTTTTTTTTTTATTTGAATAAAAATTGGGACAGTATTTTTATTTTTATTAATTAAACCTAAGCGCCCTGGTGGGCTTTTACAGTGCAAGAAAATTAAAATGATTTTAATAAACCTAACACAAAACACGTTTTACAGTAAATAATTAAAAATAATAATGTAAATAGAACATATTTAAGATAAATGAGCAATATAAAATGTAACAATGTAAAAT
This sequence comes from Agrypnia vestita, assembly GCA_016648135.1. Classification (NCBI taxonomy): domain Eukaryota; kingdom Metazoa; phylum Arthropoda; class Insecta; order Trichoptera; family Phryganeidae; genus Agrypnia; species Agrypnia vestita. The sequence continues at coordinate 77,201 of JADDOH010001930.1, forward strand.
AAATGAACAATACAAATAAACAATATATGTAAACGATGATTAGTCTACAAGCAAACGGTAACAATAAGAGAGCTTTAAAATAATGATAATTATACCAATATACAAGATAAATAAGATAAGTAGATAAAATAAACCAAAAAATAAACATAAAAGATAAAAACAAAACATATTTCAAAGGTAAATGAAAAATAATTAGGATACTTTAAAATAAATAAATGCATATAATTCTTTATACATTAACTAATTTTGTTAATATATAATTCCTAAAGAAAACATAACTAAGTAAATTCTACCTTTTTTAAACATCCTATATTTCTGTTGCGTCGATATATATACTGGGTATGGACGGTTTGTTTTTAAAATCCTTGAATCAAGTGGATTCTCTTCTTCTTTGTATACACAAGAGGGTCTAAGCTATTTCGAAATCACAACAGTCTTACTTAGGGGTTGCTTCCATTAATTAAATAGGGGTGTAATATCGCCCCCTAAAAAAATTAACCAAACGATCTTGAGCTAGAAACCAGTTCTAATATATAAAGATCATGCACGTATCTATGGCTTTTTCGTCCTCATAATTAATTGTCTCCAAAGTTTCGATCGATATAATCTCAAACAACCTAAATCTACTTATTTTAAATATCTTTTTAATGAATTTAAATTTAAACTGATAAATAATCTATTTTGTGAAAAACTATCCTATAAATATACTACGTAAACCAATATTTGAACTAAAAATTTTTCCCTACTTTCAATAGCCGATTTTTCGGCATAAAAATATTAAATACTAATTTAATTATCTAAATCCGAATTTGAAAATAAAGAAAACATTATGTATATACAATTTTATATTTTAGTTACATTATCCCTTTCCACATTTATACAGATTACACTCTGGATTTTCGAAAATACAATTTTGGTCACCCTGCCACGAAATATGAAATTATGTGTCATTCTATAGCATCATTTATTTATTTTTAAAATAAAAATAATAAATAAAATACCTTTGACTAAATACGAAGATCCTCTTGCAAGTAGATACGGTATTTTTTGGAGAAAGCCTGTAGTAAAATATGTAAAATTCCACTCATAATTCTAATTCACTCATAATATAATGCTTATGTTAAAAAAACATTTAAAAATAATTTTTCATTCTAATCTTGTTGTTAAAAATGGTATTCAAAGAAATCATGTATACACACATACATATACATATTTTATATGTATCGTTAATAAAATAGGTCGTTTTGATGGCTTGAGTTGAGAACAATTACATGATATATTATAGATAGGCCATAAAATTTTACGGACAAAATAATTATGTTTAATTCATGATGACTCGATTTTTTTCGACACAATTTACATTCAGTTTGAGAAAACTAAGAATTTTATTGCTTTTTATTTTCAAAATAATACATTTTTCCTTCACATCATCCATGTATAAGTAAGCATACTTAGTCTATTCAATTTAGCATACTTTGACTTTGTGATAATATTTCTCGCTTAAAATACAATTTACCAAAGTTGCTGGAAATGTGAAGAAAGTTCATATTATATTATATATATCATTTCATATTGTATCATATTATATAACAAAGTTTTACTAAAATACATGTTTTTCAATGACATGATAAATTTGACGTCCAGATGGTTTTTAAGATTTTTTCAATTGTTAAAATAACCACTTCTAAAATGCTTAAAACATTTTATATAATTTGTAATATTCTAAAGTTTTGATCAACCTTGTGAAGTCAATTAAGCCTTATCAATCACTTGGCTATTGGAATAGCAAGCCACAGGTTCCAATCTAAAATAAATTTGTTTTAAAAGAGAAATAATTCTCGGTTAGTGTTTTAAAGATTTCTTCTAAATAGTCGAATTTTTTATACGAACCCTTCTCACGAATATACTGTCCAAACAGAAATAACTGCTACCAGCGACACAAATTTATTTGTATTTGTGTAAACGACTGACTGATATACTGGCGATTTTTATTTGTAATCTATTAATGTGAATTGCTTAAAAAAAATCACATTAAGATTCCTGTCTTCAAAAACTATTCGGAAATCTCAAAACCAAGAAAATATGCAGGAATGTGCATAGTTTTTAAAACAACAAAAAAAAAACAATCCCAATTTATTGGTCCATTTGAAACACTTTTCTAAAATTTTTTAAACTTTATGTTCTCTTCCAAATCCAAACCCAGTTTGAAAAATTGCATTGCCGCTTGAATTCACTCTTCTGATAAATTTACTAAGGCATACAAATACAGTAAGCTCCACTCTTCCAGTCAAATTCACCATTGTCTCTAACTCACACTCCACCTAAAACCACACAGAAAGCAATTATACCCTCTTTATTTTTTCAGTACAAACGAATATAAAAAAAGAATTATTTCATAACGAATTACCCCCTAAATGGAACGGACGTTATGAAACCTATGATTGTCAAAAGATAAAAGTATAGTAGTCGGAAAAATAATGGTATTTTTATTAATTTTTTGTAAAATAAGTTAAGAAAGCGAATAAAGCGAAATTGAAATGCCTATTGGCTCCAAAATATAGTATTTTCAACAAATTACTGGTGAAAACAAAGCGTATTCTTATTAATTATATTAATAATGTCACCACAAAGCCATTTTACCCATTGAATATTTTTTATTATTAGGTTTTTAAATTATGATTATTATATCTATTTAAATTTCTCAACCATGATTGTTTTAAAATATTTTTCATTGTACTTTAAATGTACTATTACTGTCTTTCAGGATAATTGATGATTTGTCGATAATCTGGACATTAAAAAAATATCATAAAAACTCCGGAGATTTTATGTTAATTCGTATTTTTTAAATGGTTTCTTTTTAAACGACTGATTATTTAAGAATGAGTCGACTCATTGTTTCGTAATCTTTAATGATATTTCCTGGGGCATTGAAACAAGCAAAACGTCCAGCTTTGTTCTTAGACTGTTCGCGTGGTAACTTGGACACTTCCATTCAGTGCCAGCAGTTGGAGCTAACGGCATGTCTGGCACGCGTTGGTTGCATTCTTGTTGACGACTTCATGATTACTGATTGCGAGAAAAGATGCCTTCACGGCGGACGAATCACCGCAACAAGCCACGAGTGGTAATAATTTATTGTTTTAACAAAACCGTTAAGGCTGGACATTCACTGAAAATGCATATTTCAGCGTTTTTTTTTTACGAAAATGGGTTTTTATTATTCATTTATATCAGAATGTACTCTAGACTAACTGGACATTAATTATAATAATTTATAAAATATACGCATAAACATAATAATAAAAATTATAGAATATAAGACCGTGGCCAAAAATCATTTTTAGTATCCTAGGCGGCACTAATATTTTATGAATATTCATATGTACGCATAATATATTTTTTTATACGTATAAAGTATACCTACTTCATTATCTAGAATTTTTACTAAGAAAATCAAGAAATATTCAATATTAATAAAATTATAATGTTTTAAATCTGCAATAAATTTTTACTTTTATGGTTGATTAAAAACGTTTTTTATTCATATAAAGATATTATTTTAAACAGTATCTTCTATTTATTTCCATATTTTGAGGCTTTACTCACTAAGTTAGCTTCTACTCCCACCAAACTCGCATATTTTCGATGCGACACCAAGGGCTGTCCACCACCATAATCACCAGTGGGTGGTTGTGGAGAAAACTTGGCGGGTAGGGAAACACGGGTTTCTTTATATATATATATATTGATATATTGATTATAAATAATGTCCAGTTTATTACTTTTATATAATAACAAAGGTTCTATGTAAGTTAGTGCTCTAAAAAAATTGCAGCCTATACATTCTGATATAAATAAATAATAAAAACCCACATTTTCGCAAAAAAAACCCACCGAAATAGGCATTTGCAGTGAACGTGCCGCCTTAACAATTAAAAAATGCAGAGTATTGCGGTTGTAAAGTAACGGTGTTAGACATCGCATCCCAAGCCCCGAATATCTGTTATACCTATTATTAAAGCTGCATTAGGTTTAATAAATTAAGCTCTTGTATCTTTCAATCCTTAAATTGTATTTATTGATTTGCGTTAGTTTGAATATTATTTTCAAATTATTTTATCATTAAGTCATTATTAATTATTAATTAATCGTAAAAAGTGTATTGTGTAATTACATAACATTCCAAATATTCACAAAATATTCATCCTGTGTACTATATACGTCACTCTAGGACCATCTACTAGGGTCATTTATGACTTTTGACGATCTGTTTGTTAAAAAATAAAATTCTTTACCGCCTTATTACCTTTGAGTTGGAAAAATCAATTCTGGACCATTAATTACATGGTTGAAAAATCGAAAATAATATCAAAATTTATGTTATAAATGATCAAGTTATTCTGGACGTAAATTTCTATACAAGTAAAGATTGCGTGGGTTCCATGGTCAATGCTGTATATCACGTAACAAGCAACAGTCCTTGTCGTAAGCGACTATTTCCCAGCCCTTGTATTTACTTTTTATATTTAAAAAAGAATTTTGTTAAAAATCTTCCTAATATTATTTTTTATTATATTCAATTTTGAGTTTTCCAACTACCGTGTTTCTACGACCTTTCTGGCCGATGTTTCGGATCCTATTGGCAGGGTCTTTCTTCTTGATGAATCTTTTAGCCTCGATGATGGATCCTGCAACGGGATCCGAAAATTTCCGACAGAAAGGTTGGAGAAACATCGCATCCTGGAAATCCCAAACCAGAAGATTCTGAACGGCCGTGAAAATCTAAGAACATTATATTTTTACTTAAAAAAAGTGTTTCTATGTACGCTGTTTAATTCATAACATATATCTAAGATATTTAAAAAAAAAAAATAGATAAGAATGATGTACATACAATAAAACTATTATTACATTACATTATGAATTAAAGAAATCGCTGTTACCCGAAAAGGAAAAATTCTATATTTTTTATATAACTTGATTCATTCCTGTATTAAGTAGGTACCTACGTATTTTTAATTCATTCATTTAATTTGTTTTTGTATAAATGTTCAATTTTCCTGTTATATTTGGTGATTTTATTAGTATGGTATGATTTTTTAACAAAAATATCATTCGTTTGATGTAGTGTCTGGAACACGGTACGGTTTCCGGAGCCGCTGGTGAATTTCAAAGCAATTTGTTTCATGTGGTGTCATGTATTATTACTCGAGAACGTGCGCTCTTTCAATGAAATGACTTTTTTATTAAGAATATTAATTCGTGGAAGGAGAGGCGAATTGAGATGACCTCTTTGCGACCTCATATTCTACTCAACTATTATTGGAATTGTTCACTTCCCTTGCATGTTCTAATCTATTAATTAACGGTCGCTCGATATTACATAGCATCCTATTAATATTCTTGAAAATCGTAACAAAATTATATTTATTTTTAAAAATATCCTCATCGTACAAATTGAAAGTAATTGAGTAGTTTACGTCTGTCTGTTCTCTATACAAATCTACACCGTTTGTCTGACTTGATTAAAATTTTGCATACTTATGCATTAGGACCCGGCGGGTAGTATTGCCTCGGTAGACATATTTGTATTAGAAATTATTGCGAATACATATTTTGAGTATGTTCAAATTTTTCAGAACAGTAGTGGATTTTTGTCACAGGGACATCCTTAGTCAATCAATATATTTTATAGATGTCTCAAAGTGATTGTATTTTTATTTGAAAGTAGGTAAAGGTGACATTTCCCTCCTATTCTTTTACCCCTTATATATTTTCGATGCAAATCTGTACCGTTCGACCGATCGGACTCAAAATTTGCAAACTTATTCTTTAGGACCCGGCAGGTAAATAGGTGAAATTTTCTCTCTCCCCTTTTACCCTTTTTCTTCCCCCTGATATATTTTCGTTGCAAATCTATACCGTTCGACTCGAACCTTTGTTTCCCCCCACAAAATTTTCAACTGAATCCTTAACCCGTGCAACGCCGGGTACAAACAGCTAGTGTAAAATAAAACAAAAACTTGTAATAATTCAATATTTAAATTTGTTACATAGTTACATAGAGGTTTACATTTGGAAAGTAGTCGTATCGATACACTAGATTCTTTAAAAAAAAAAAAAAAATTTTCGAGACATACTTTTATACGCACCTTCTTTGCATACATTCGTAATAGATTTTTTAATGTATGAATCATCCATGTAGTATACAAATATTAAATACGTTGTTTAAAACCAAATTAATTAATCAATTAGAAAGACATACAGAAAAATCAAATCCACGTAAAAATATTTGGCTGCTTCCGGGATTCGAACCACGCATCCGATCAGATGCGTGGTTCGAATTACACTATAGCGGCCTTGTTTCCGTGAATATATCGACCTTATCTGTAAGTCTTCCGTGAATATATCGACCTTATCTGTAAGTCTCATTTATTAATTGATTACCTATATAATCAAATATTTTTTCGCGGTTTTGATTTTTCTGTATGTCTTTCTAATTGATTAATTAATTTGGTTTTAAATTTCACAGAACTTTGTTCCGAAAAATCGCAACTTCATAATAAAAATGTGTTCTTGAATACGTTGTTTAAAGATCAAAACAAATTTTCGAACAGCATATTCTTTAGCTGTTTTTGTGGCTTGTGAGTGATGTGATTATTAATTTTAATCGAAAAAATGACTAAATCATGTCTAAAATGATTTTGTTGATTGATTGTTTAATAATGCTGTATGTAAAGTCGTCCACTGCACGTTAATGAAAGTTTCAGAGCTGTAGTGGGTCGGGAAGTTGGTGAAAAATCAATTTTAATATTCGGCCACAACAAACAATAGACAAAGAGAGTTGTATAAAAGCGCTTAAGTATGTAAAAAGGCAAGTAACTCTGTAATGTTGCAGACTTGTATATTTACGAGTGTTGTTCAACATCAACGCGGTCCCCGCGAGTGACGCAGTGAGATTTGACTTCAGATTTAAAAATCAGAATTTTCAAGACTATTAATTTAATCAACACGATTAAGAATTTATTCAGTGGAAATCTTCCTCTCGTCGCAGTCGGGCGACGCGTGTACCAACGCAACGATAAATTATTTAAAACAATATTTTTAGAATGTGCTTATACGATTGAATTGATTGAGTTCAAAATTGTCGAAAAGTACTTACCGACAACAACAAATTTCTCGATGAACAAATCGACGTTTTCTATATATTTGATCCATATTTTTAATATTCGAAACAAGCAAAATCGGCTAATCTGACAAGGTCGAATGACGTTTTCTAATAAAATTGCTGTATGCTTAATTTTTAAACCTATTTTCTGACAATTAATTTGTTCAAGCTACAAAAAAGGCGACAGAATGCAGTCTAATTATTATTAATTACTAGCCGTTCATACCCGGCGTTGCACAGGTTAAGGATTAAGTTAAAAATAAATTTGTGGGGGGAAGCAAAGGTTCGATTCGAACGGTATAGATTTGCATCGAAAATAGGGGTAAAGGGGGAGGGAGGAAATGTCAACCATGTTACCGGCCGGGTCCTAAAGAATAAGTTTCCAAATTTTGAGTCCCGTCGGTCAAACGGTACAGATTTACATCAAAAATATATCAGGGGGAGAGGAAGGGATAAAAGAATAGGGGAGAAATGTCGCTTTTGTTAACCGCCGAGTCCTAAAGAATAAGTTTCCAAATTTTGAGTCCGATCGGTCAAACGGTACAGATTTGCATCGAAAATATATCAGGGGTGGGGAAGGGGTCAAATAATAGGGGGGAAATGTACCCGCCGGATCCTAAAGCATAAGTACGTATGCAAAATTTGAATCGAATCGGACAAACGGTGTAGATTTGTATAGAGAACGGACAGACAGACATTGAGCTTTATAGGTATAGATTGATTTATATAAAAAAATTCTCCGCTTTTGAGGTGCTTTCTCACATGACTACCGGTTCAAAATATCCCTAACCCGAAAACTTTTCGAATATTTAAATTGTTAAAAAACATATGTTTTCTGTAATCCGACAGAAGACTTAATCATTACTTGTTCGCGTTAGTTGGTTATGTGAGCTTACAGTGCACACTCTACTGTATACGCTTGTAAGATTGTTCAAAATCATTGCAAAAAGGATTTTGCATTATTAATATTGGCATCCAAGCGGCCAATTTAGTGGTACTTTATATCATATTACATGCGATGGCAATATTGCACGCTTAAGAACTCTTCAACGTACCTACTATGGTTCAATTTTGTGATACGCATCATCTTTATAACCCACACATACTTTCTATTATTCTTTTCTTTCTTTCTATTATTCTATTATCTATATATATAAAAGAAATTACTTGTGATATATGGAGAAGGGCGGCGATTATATTTGCACAAATATTATAAATTTGTTTTTTGTGTAGATAAAAAAGCAAGGAAAAAAGTTAAGATATCAATTGAAGATGAACAGTGTGATCTGTTTGAAACTTCGAGAGTACAACGGCCCTTCCTAGGACCAACTGACGCGGGATATAGATATATATATTTATATATATAAGATAGATATATATATATATATGTTGAATCGAAGGCTTTCACGGGTACAATATGTGTTAGTTCTAACTACTTTGGGGGTAACCCGCGTCAAATTCTGGTCGTCAGGACCAGTCGTCTGCCGACGTTTCGAACAGATCTCACTGTTCATCTTCAGGGCGCCTTGTCGATGAGCTGCTTCTCCAAAATGCGTACAACCGTTTGGGTCCGGAGCTCACCGTCAAGTGAAAGTTTGAAAAATTCTGCGTCAGGTGTTTGTGGAGGAGTGGGTTTCTCCAGCGACGCCGTTAATGACTTTTGCTCGGCTTCTAGTAATCCGTATATTTACTTTATTATCGTCATTATACAATGTTGAAAAGGTTGGATTTTCTAATTGCTTCGATTTTTCTAAACGTCGGCAGACGACTGGTCCTGACGACCAGAATTTGACGCGGGTTACCCCCAAAGTAGTTAGAACTAACATATATATATATATATATATATATATGTGTGTGTGTATGTGTGTGTGTTTGAAGAGAAGTTTGTAACCTTTAGGTTACATATTGATTTTTCCCCGTTTTTTCCATCCTTTTCCCGTGCTTTTTTGCGGTTTTCTCTGCAAAAAAAATATGAAAGGTAAATGATTTTTTTATTTCAATCATCTTCGCTAAAATAATGCCGCGTGATTTCGATGCACTGAATTTTCATTTGGGAATATTCCTTCTACGTTACATATTTTTAGTATGTGAATAGGTTACTATAGAAATAATGGTTTTTTTAAATGTATATAGAATATCGTGATCTGCATCTCTTTTAATGTATATCTAAATAAGTTTTTGGAAGATATTTAAAACTCTGGTAATGGATAATTCAGTATTATACACATTTTGTAAATGGGTCTACCATATTTTAAGATCTTTTTGTTTTTATTTAAATCATCTTCAAGAAAAAACACCGCGTGATTTCGATGCACTAAATTTTCATTCGGTAGTATTCCTTATTTGTTTCCACAAAATATAATATTATTCATTGTCATCATTACCATAATTTTAATAAGAAAATGTGAATTCACAATTTAAAATACAAAATAATTAAAACTATCATAATCATCTTCAATATTTTCTATATAAGATTTTTTTAAGAAAATAACACGAGTACGCTTCCATAGCGGTGCGGGCATGCTATCAACATCATCATTTTTACTTTCATGTTTTCCTCCCTATATTTGTTCATTTTATAAATTTTCTACACATATCCTTCTTCTTCTTCGTTATTTTACCAACAGTATGTTGCCAGGCTAACTTGCACGCGTTGTCGTGCAACATAGCAAGTAATTAAAACAATAAATATCCGATAACATCAATTTCTCGGACACGCGATGAGACATCCAGAGAAATGCCAGATTATGCACCTAAGAGTGCAGGGAAAAATTGCAGGCCCTGGAAAAAAGAGAACAACTTGACTGAAAAACAGGAGACAGTGGTTCAGTCAGTCTACTGTAGAGCTATTCCGCGCCGCAGTAAATAAAAGGATGACAGCCAACTTCCGTTGAACGAATAGCGCGCAAGAAGAAGAGGAAGATTAAATTAGTGCGTCGGATAAGGTTGAGATTAACATTGTACAAAACAAGTGTAAACCGAAAAAAGGTCTGTTTTATACACTTATTCGACTATTTTTCAACAATGATTATCAATTAATTATTATACTGTTGTATTTTGCTATTACTTTGTGGTTATTCATTATGAATATAATTAAACGAATTAAGTTTGTTTATCACCACTTAATTTTTGGTAACACCAACCGGTTTCGGAAACAACGTTCAATAACAAAGGACGTAAAAACACGACATACTACCCCAGAAGACACACACCAGAAGATTCTGAGCGTTCGTGAAAACCTAAGAACATTCTAAGCAAATGTGTTATTTTCATAGCACATACGCTTGTTAGAAAATAGTCAAAATAACGATATGACGTAATCATGAATGAAAGAATGTTGAAAAATAATATTAAGGTTTTTAAACTTATCCGCAGTGTTGTTTTCACCGTAAAGAAATTGCAAAGACTTTTTACTTAAATTTATTTTATGATTTTTATTTTGTGGCAAAACACACAACGGAGTTGTTAGTCGGTAAAATTTAGCGGATATTTAAACATAAGCACGTGTTTTGCACTCTCCACGAATAGTATTTCCGAGAAGTTCTTGGAAAGTTTCATAAACATTTGCCGGCGGTACAATGTTCTAGAAACGATACATAATTCAAGTTATAAGAAATGATAGTTTTACTTTACGGTAATACTTTGTTTCAAACAAGCGGAATAAGTACAGCATGTGATTTTTTAAAATATTATTAATGAACGGGACAATTAAATTAATTACAATATTATATAATCATAACAAATAAAATAAAATGATCTAACTCCAGAGTAACTCTATCATGTTAAGAAATATGTTAAATTTGAAGAGAAATAAGAGTAGTTGATGTAGGAAAATAAAATGGCATCGAGTAGGTCATATCACTAAAACTCCTTCAACTAGGATAATTATCCAAAAATACCCGGAGAAGAATTCTTCAAATTTTGAGAAAATGCAAGGCAAGGAATAACACGGCAGAGTGACAGATACTTGAAAAGGTCTTCATCTAGCAATAAATAGGAAATGACTTATGATGACGCCCTTGAGGTGATTTTTTTGACGAAAATGGCGCTATAGAAATTATCCATTTTTATTTTTTTTTATTTTTATTTTTATTTTTTATTTTTTTTAAAAATAGAGATGCGAACACGGAATACGTGTCAAATCAATATTCTTACTATTTTCAAACTAAGCTAAATGCTTGTGCTATGAAATTTTTATTTTTCTTTCTTTTCTTTCTTTTTCTTTCTTCTTTTTCTTTATTTTATTTTCTTTTCTTTTTATTTTTATTTCATTTCTATTATTTCTTTTATTTTTTATTTTATTTCTATTTCTTATTTTTCTATTTCTATTTCTTTCTTTTTCTTATTTATTTCTTATTATTATTTTTTATTTTATTTATTTCATTCTTTCCTTTTATTTCTTTATTTCTCTTTCTTTTTTCTTATTCTTTATTATTTTCTTGCTTATTTCTTTTTCATTAGCATTATATTTCTATTAATGATCGCAAACATACAAGTTTTGAAAAAATAATAATTCGTAAGCGGGGCTGAAATCTTGATCTGATGAAACGCCGAATGACCTGAGCTGATCAATATTATAATTCAATGTATCATTATTGTCAATTTCCCTCACACTGCTCAACAGTTGAAAATAATTGTTTATAACTTCATCAATAAATTTTAAGCCAAATCAAATGATATTGAGTGTCCCTTTTATTGCCAATATTTATCCTTACACAAGCAATTATGTTGAAGGCGTTATATTGAATAGCAATATTAATTGTGTGCGGGTTAGCACTGAGCTCAGCGCGTAAACGGCGCCATGTAGCAGCGTTACTTTCGTTAGCGTCTTTCACCCGTGACTTAAAGGCTTAAATATGTTGAGACTTCAACGGGACCATCTTCCAGTATCTGGTTAATCTGGTCAAGCCACGTCTTCCGCGATCGCCTTCTCTTTCTGGCGCCGTCAACACTTGCATTATATCTTGCCATTCTTTCCCCATTCATTCCCTCAACATGCCCAAACCACCTGAGTGACCCTTTTTTAATCCTATGAATTATGCTAAGATCAGCTTTACATTCGTTCCTAATATCTTCATTCTTTACTGTATCATAATAAATGGATTTGCCACACGTAGGTCCGTCTAAGGAATCGCATCTCCACTTCATTCGCATTCAGTCTACTTTCGCTCCTCTTCTGCCAGCTTCAGCTTCACTTCCATTATATATTATAGATATATATACTATATATCTATATATATAGACATTTCGAATGGTAATTTAATTCGTGTGACATCCCGAACATAAACTATTTACACAATTTGGTCGCGGAGCTGTACCTAGATAAGTGCATCGCCGAACTTCGGAAATTCAGTCAGAAGTTTAGAAATTCGGGCGGTTCCAGTGGCGGCGCAGGTAATGAATCATCCAGCCCCGCCGGGCGAAGGCGCTAATTAAATTAAATGTCCAGTACGGCCCATTTCTAATCTATTGTGATGGAAATAGCTGACGGGCTTTACTCTTGATGTTCGTACGTTCGGTCACTGTGAAATGTAACACACAAAAAATTAAAACTCTCCTTTATTTTTTTACTTTAATGAACATATTTTATTTAATAAGAATGTAAATAAACTAATACAAATGTTTTTTTGTACATAACTGTATTAAATGTCAAAAGATAGTGGAGAGTATACACACTTTTATAAAGAAAATATCTTTTCGACGTGAAAAAAGAAATGAAAAGTTATATCAAATGAAAAAATGAAATTAATCGAACAAAGAAAGACTTTGGACAGAGATTCACATAATATAATATAATATACTATACACATAGAAAAGACATAAGAAGGTTTAAACAGCGAACCATAGAAAAGAAAAAAACTTTTTTTTTCTTTATTTTTTTTTTCATAACTTATATTAATTTTTACATTTATTAAACAAATAATAAATTAGTCTTAAAACTTAGTCTAAGTAACAATACTAATAGATTTCGGAGCAAAAAAAAATATAAATAATACACTGCAAAATAAACAAGGAAGTCGGGAAAATCTAAGAGAAATGGAATTGAATGTATTAAATGACAAAAGATAGTGGAGAGAATACAAACTTTTATAAAGAAAATATCTTTTTGACGTTAAAAAAGAAATGAAAAGTTATATCAAATGAAACAATTTAATTCATTGAACAAAGATTTGGACAGAGATTCAGATGAGATAAAAATTTTATAAAGAAAATATCTTTTCGACGTTAAAAAAGAAATGAAAAGTTATATCAAACGAAACAATTTAATTAAATGAACATAGATTTGGACAGAGATTCAGATAAAATAAAAATTTTATAAAGAAAATATCTTTTCGACTAATTAATATAAATTAACTTTGTTTAAACCACTTATTTATTGAAAAAAATCAACATGTTTCAAAGCCAATGGCTTCTTCATCAGGAAAACAAAAATAATATTTAAAAATCGAAGTATAGATCAAAAGTTATATATGGAAAATAATAATATAAAGTACCTAATTAATATTTTCCATATATAACTTTTGATCTATACTTCGATTTTTAAATATTATTTTTGTTTTCCTGATGAAGAAGCCATTGGCTTTGAAACATGTTGATTTTTTTCAATAAATAAGTGGTTTAAACAAAGTTAATTTATATTAATTATAATTATGTTACCACAAAATAAATTTGCTACATTTGAAGAAAAAGTATATTTTCGACGTTAAAAAAGAAATGAAAAGTTATATCAAATGAAACAATTTAATTAATTGAACAACGATTTGGACAGAGATTCAGATAGTATAAAATACACTTAAGAAAAGACCTAAGAAGGTTTAATACAGATTTGAAACAGTGAACCATAGAAGAAAATAAAAAAAATTTTTTTCTTCTTTCTTAAAGATTTTTAAAAAACTAAAGTCAAAGGAAAAATTTATTATTTCAAATGTAAAAAATGTAAATGGCAAAACTTTACGAAACAAGGAAGAAAACATAAAAACGATAGAAAAATTCTAAGAACATCTCTATACTGCAAATAAAGATCAGGACTTGCGTGAAGAAATGTTATATGTTCGAAATGTAGGATCAGAAGAGCTACCTAAAATAAAAATAAGGGAAATAGAAAAGGATTTAAAACATTAAATTTTCTTCTTTCCTTCTCGGCTTCGAAACCATTCTTTTCCTTCATGTTCAAAATTGTGATCGCGGAATCCAGCCCGTTCACTTAATATCTTATCTGAAATAATATAAATTAAAGTCGAATTAAAATAATTTCTACAAGAACGATAGTGATTTTTTTAATAAACAAAATTTTACTGCTACCTTTTATAATTTTGATCATTTTCAGATCAGAAATAGAAAATCTATCTTTTCTTCCAGTCCATGTATAGTTTTTCGGAAACTCGTTTGAGAAGACTTTGCTAAAAATATTTTTAACATCGTCTTCAACTGTATTCCCACCAATTTTATCAATATAAGCGATCTGAAAAACAATAGATAATTTTGCCATCAAAAATAAATTTATTAAATAATCAAAATCATGAAATTAAATAATGTATAAATTAAAAAATTAAATTAAGAAATTAAATAATGTTTAAATTAAAAAATTAAAATTAAAAAATTGTAAAAATTTAAAATTATTATTACAATTGAAATATAAATTATACATATTACGTTGCAAGAATTATTTTTATTATTATTTTTATCTATGCTTAAATTCAAAAATTCATTTAATCCCAATAATAATTTCTTTGTCTGTCCGTCCGTCCGTCGTAATTCCGTGTAACTTGTTTATAGTATAAAAACATTCTTTTTTATTTATTTTTCTTTTTTCCTGTTTTATCTTTTTTTATAATTAAATAAACACTTATTCTTTATTAACCGACATGTAAAAGTACCGTCATTTTTGACGGGTTACAGCTAATTATGAAATAAATTCAATAATTAAGCTTAAGTTTCAGATATTTTAATATCCCCATTATATCTAGGCATGTCTTTGTTTCTTTATGACTTTCCCATTTAACTTTTCTGCTATACTTGTAATTAGACGTCAGTTTACTTTATATTCTCCCGAAGAAGGGACCTTTGACCTTGAAACATGTTGAGGGATTTAAATATATTAATAGTTTAAACAAAGTTAATTGTTTTAAAATATTATTCATATAAAATGGTGCCACAAAGTGGTTTTGCGTATTGAAGAAAATAATTATTTTCCAAAATAATTATTTTCTTCAAAAAGATTGTTGAGCATTTTGAAATGTAATTAGAGAATAATCCTTGACATTTTACAAAAAAAAATTACAAATATCTCTCCGAAATATATGAAAATATTAATTGAAAGTCAGTTTTATTTAAATATTTTAGCGTGTTCGTTCTCCCAAACAGCAAACACGAGTATATTCTGCATACCATGTTACCATCGTTGATTCATGAGATGTATTTTAATTAAAAGCTCAGTTATAAAATATCGTGCACCCCTGGAAGCGGGTGGGAATTTATCGTGGCTTCCAGGATGCATAAAATTCCATTAATTGCCGTAAAATGTACCGTGAACATTTCGGAAATCCCGCCCTTAACTTATCAGTTGGGAATTTTTCCTATAGTGACTGCATTACTTTATGGGACACTGCCACGCGAGGTTGTCTCGTCCAAACACCTGTTTTTTATCACTTTTTTAAACGACATTTTGTCAAAATAGTAAAAAAAATTTCAGGTATTTAAAAATATAAGAAAATGGGAATATTTAAAAAAAAAATCTTTAAATTATAGATATACACGTAATAATATAAGATTAAATCAAGTCTTTAATACATTTCGTCCTTATTTTGATCACTGAGTTAATTTATTTAACCAACTGATTTTGGAATCTATAACTTCCTGAGAATTATAAAGAAACCTAAAACTTTTTTCTTATTATCTTAAACACGGAAACGATAGTATACTTAACCAGTTAGAAAATGAAATAAACTAATAAACAACAATTTAAAAAAAAAACATTGTCCATTATAAACTCGATTAAAAATGAATAACCCTAATGTATTTAAAGTTAATATTACTAATAAAAAAATGTTATTCATTTTTAATAAATATATAAATATACTTTCAAAAATGTACCTACACCAAAGGCAAACATTATGAACGTTAATACATTAGATGAAGAGTAATCGCTTTTTATTTAGAACTTTAAAGTGATGGAACATCGTGGAGTAAGACATATTGAATAAGTTTTCAACTGTCAAATTTATTTAATGTGGAGTGCTAAAAAATTGTGTGCAATTCATCATTTTCCAATGATATTTATTTTGGTTATGTTTTTTTTAACTCGAATGAGGCGCATTTGAAAATCCTATAACTGTAAGATGCAGATATTTTTTTCCGAATTATGTCTTATAAAGTAAAGGGATGAAGGGAAGACGCAGTGTATTAGTGAGCCGTATTTCTGCCGAAACATCATTTTTCTGAAAAAATTTCATGTTGCATTATTCAACAAAGAATAGTTATTGATTCTCTTTGGCGTAAAGATAAAAAACAATTTATGCAGATCATAATTACCATTCGTTAGCGACAACGCAAATTTAAAAACAATGTTTTTATTTACATGATCCGAGAACACAATTATTGGATTTATCCACAAAGGAAGCTATAATGTGAGAGACGTGTATGGAAGTCTTTTCGTACGGTGGCCCTGAGTTTAAAAACCTGTATGAGCTGGCTCATGTGATCTCTCTATACAATGCAATGTTCACCAATTCCATAGTAAAAACATCCAAACATCCACACATTTTCAAATTTATTGAATGTTGTATGTACCTACGTTCCAAATTAGAATCCTTCATATATTATTTGTAGGGACTTAATGGGGCATCTGAAGTTTTTTGTAATGAAAAAAAATACATAGATTTATCGCAACAAGTAAGGATAACTCTTGATATGGGAATAACAATATATCCTGATATTTAAAATCTATTTTAAGTCTCAATAGATCAGTTTGGTTATCTTTAAAAATATTTTTTTAAATATATTTGAATTGAATTAGATTAGTGGCAAAATCGTCAAACTGCTTGATTTATCACTGCTGTAGTTTCAAAAAGAGCTGTCCCTCTCATCATCAGGTATGATGAAAAAAGTTCATGGTGCTGACAATATAATATGTTATAAAATTTAACTAAAATTTAGATAAAAACAAAGAAATTGGTAAAAAAATTGTCGATAAATAACTTTTATTGCCCAGTAAATAGGTATATGGAGAAAAAAATATGAAAGCGATTGTATGTTAGCGCAGAAAGATTAACCTCCAACTCGCTTGTGACGTCACGCGTCCGCGTAGCCGGGCTCCGGAGCAAGAGCCGCGGTGTACACCGGGTACGAGAGATGACGTCACGTAACTCCACCGGACGAAACAAAACTGAATGGTTGAATCAAATTACGCACTAAGTACCGTGACCGACAAGCAGAGGAAAACAAGATATAGTGAATAAAAATGTCATATATAAGTTTTTATGAGATTTCTTTTAAAAATCTATAGTATACATCCTACCTGTTTTTTCTACATAAAAACTAGAAGAATTTTTTTTCTGTGTTTCCTGTAATTAAGTTGCGAAATATGCATTTGAAACAATTCTCAAGTACCCAGCGCTCTTTCCTATGAAAGACACAAGTCCGACATCAGGTAGTTTAACATTAGGTAAGTAACCCGAGCATATTCAAACAGTATCCCTTGTCCGTAACAAAATATCGGGATGAATGTTAATTTCAAAACACAAAATAAATCATACCTCACTTACTGGTGGATTTTTTGCTGGAATGATATTCTGAGTTATGGATATATATATATATATATATATCTATATATATATATATCTATATATATATATATCATATATATTATATATATATATATTTATTTATTATATTCTTTATAACACCTTTTCCTTGTTGTTTCTATGGGGAGCTCACATGACGCGCACTCTACTTGGTCAGCCATTTTCATACAATCTGAACTTAGTGGACCATGGTACTTGTGCCGTTTTTAAAATAATACGCCGTGGTACTTGGCGAAGTCGCGATATTCAAACGAGCATAACGGCTAAATGCAACACTGCAGGGACATAATGCATTACTGGGGTTAGTGGCGATGTCATATAGAACCAAGCTGCACACTTGTTTGAAAAATCAAATTTTGGCACTTAGTGCCTATTTTACTGCAACCATTTAATTACTCATGCAAAACGCAAATTTAAAATTCTATAACTTTGTTAGTTTTTGAGATGTCTTAATTTTATTTTCAGACTTTTGTTCAATTTTCGTATTTGCTCTCGATTTTGCTAAATTTAACGTAAACTTATTAAATCTTTTTGCAAAATCCATAGCTAAACAGGCTTTTAATCAATTTTATTATGATAGATCCATTTACTCTTGAAGCATTTCTTTAAAAAAATATGAACAAATATATTGTTATAACATCACAAAAATTATAACCCCGAAACACTATTTTAGTTTTAATGCAATATTATCTTAAGTACACTTAATCTCTTATATTTTCAAATAAAGACAAAATATTTTATTTACAAATTGATTTACACAGATGAACACAGAATGAAGAAGACTCCCCCGAAGATTTTACTTCTAGCTACGAAGCACTCTCTATACGTATGTATCTAAAAATGAAGGCTTTTTATTATTGTCAACGCTCTTGTGAGCTTTTATATTTTTGTATTTTTTTATATATAATTTATAAATTAAGATAATTTGCAGAAGTCTCACAGAGACAAAGCTACTTATATGGAGACATGGAAGTCTTTTTAGGGTGGCCCGGGGCTTATGAATTGTATGAGATTGGTTAAGTTATCGCTTTATAAGGTGCAACGTTCACCAATTTCACCGCAAGAACATCCGCATATTACGAAATTTTTAAATAGTTGTAAATGCAAAATCACTTTCTTTCTTATATTCGAACGAACAATGCTAAAGACATCTATGGTTCTTACATCTATGGTTCATACATATATTCTGCAGAGGGTAATGGTACCTCTATATTTTTAAATTAATGTATTGAAATATTTTATTTTTTATAACATTAAACTAAAACTTTAAATTAACTCTAAAAGACATCTATGGTTCATACATATATTCTGCAGAGGGTAATGGTACCTCTATATTTTTAAATTAATGTATTGAAATATTTTATTTTTTATAACATTAAACTAAAACTTTAAATTAACTCTAAAAGAAATTTATGATTTAGCAGATATATGTAGGTTAAAATAAATGTATCCATTGTAATTTAATTTAATAATTGTAAATATTTTGTTAAATGTTCGGCCAGCATACTCGTATTATTTTGATAAATATAAAAAATTACTTAAGTATAAGTTAATAATATATTTATAGTCGGTTAAAAAGTGTTTGGTCTGATCAAACATAATAATTTCATTGTCTGTCTCTCCGTCCGTCTGTCTCTCTGTCCCCGTAACCTCGTGTATCGAGCCTTCTAGGCGTTCTTAGCGTTTACGAGAATTTTCTCGTGGCTTCCAGGCTTTTATAGATGTTTGATTTATTTGCATTTTATTTTTAATTTTTTAAATGAATGTATAACATCGTAAGAATATTGTGTCAAAATTTCAAGTCAATCGGAGCAAAATTGACGAAATAATGAACATTTGAGCGATACTCAGACTGATTTTCTATACCTGCTCGGGCAGCTAAGAGACGCGCTCACCTGAGGACTACCGGACGTGCTTTTGCATTGGAAGAGTTTTGCGTAGACAAGGACAAACAGATGCTGATGATGAAAGCTCTTTGCCGTGTGAACATGGCATCGACGATTACGTGTAAGTATAAAATAAGTGTAGAGTTTTATGTTGATTTTTACAGTGTGCAAAACTTTAAATCGTTTTCCCCACATCTCACGTTTTCAAAGTCAGTGTCCATCATAACTTCAAAACTACTACACCGATCCTTTTGAAATTTTGAATACTATTTCTGTACATAATTTACGAGGTAACGCTGTCGAGTTTTTTAGTCAAATTTGTTATTAATTTTTATTTTTTAATAACAAATTAGTCGATATTTTTCGCAAAAAATCGCGTTTTTCCCTTCAAAGTGTTCCAAAAAATTGACAAATTGAAATTTCAAAAAACCCTCCCAGCGTTACCTGGGAAAATCTATTATCTAACGAATGAACTTTGATTTTTTGATTTCAGATGATTTAGCACCAAGTTATGATGGACACCGCAATTCTACTTTTTTCCGAGACACGTCCGAATAATTGCTGCCATTGCCGTATTTATTAATATTTCGTCTTGAAAAATTTACACAATATTCTTCAAATATCATACTTTAATGTACTATTGGTTTTAATAAAGAGATTTTAACTGTGTCGTCACAAAAAATTCACAAAAACATGCCTTTTTTTGTACGAATTAACCTTACCCCCCTCCTTAAGTGATACAATTTTGTATTTTTGCCATTTTTGCCGTACTGGCAACCTTAATATTATTAAAAGATTTGGCAGATACTTCGTGATAGGTACACTACCTACTATTTATTATAAACTTTAAAATAACGTTAATTATTTTTAATTAAAAAGCATTTTGTTGATTTACTAGTTTACCAGCATTTCATTGGAATCATATATTTGAGATTTTTAAAAGAATCACCCTTAAAATAGATCCAACCCTTGTGCGTTATGAACACAGACACCGTCGCTCTAGATACACACACGACGAAATAATTGTTAGCTACGATACAGTTGCAGCATCTTACAGCCGAACTGTTGAAGAGATTTTAATCCGGATCGCTTAGCTGCCCGCACGGACGGCGCCGCCGCCGCATTATGAGACGCCCGGAACAAGCGTAATATTGTAATACTTTGCTCCTGTTAATGCCCACTAAAAGGAAGAACTTTGGTCGGTAATTAAAAGTCCTCCCTGGGCAGAGCCTCCCCGGGAACATCTGCTCCGTCGCGGCACTAAAAGCTCGCGAGAATCCCATTTTATTTATCCCCTTCTTTTTGTTCCGAGAAATAAAAGAGCGTTGATAAACTTTTACGCGAGTTTCTCTTATTTGCCCGCGCAGTTTTTTGCTGAATTTGCTCCGATGTTGTGGTGTTAAACAATCGAGGATTATATAAATACATAATGAAACGTGATTTTTATTTGTTGATGTATATTTTAGAATTGAAACTTCTTTGGGCACGTTAGTATAAATTTAAACGTGGTCGTTGAATGTGAAATGTTGATTGTAAAAAGAACATCGTATATTATTAATATTTTTAATATTTAAAGCATTAAATTTGTGGTTAGATATAATAACAGAGTGTTAGTTAAATTAGTATAAACCACTACCAGATTTTAGGTCTAGCGGTTTCCAGACGTACCCGTCTCTTCGTCAGGACCAACACTACACTACTATGTTAACAACACTATACATCACAAGGTTAACAGTACTATGGTTGTGGTGCATAGTGTTGTGAACATAGTAGTGTAGTGTTGGTTCTGACGAAGAGACGGGTACGCCTCGAAACCGGTAGACCTAAAATCTGGTAATGGTTTATACTAATTTAACTAATACTCTGTTAGGACATCATATATTTGTATAAATTTGTCTTGTCACAACTTTAGCGTAACGAATGTAGCGGCTGGCTATGGATCAGAAGATTCGAGGCACTAATCCTGACATAATCGAAATTATTTTAACAACTAAAGACACTTTTTAATATTTGCGTTACTAATTAATTATAAATAGGGTGTAACAGAGCTAGTGCACAATACATTACAGGTGAATTCCTGCCTTGATTATTAGTCGAAAACGTTCAAGTAACCATGACCTAATATCAATAGTTAAGGAGATATGCAACATCAAAATTTGCATCTTTTTTCAACATCTCTGAATTATTTTTTACAAAACATTGAAGTTATGGAGATATTGCGTAACTCCATAACTATTGATATTGCTTATACATTTTCGACTCGCAATAAAAGCAGGAATCTACCTGTAAACTATTGTGGGCTAAATCTGTTACACCCTATATATGATTAATTAAATTGTTTTATATTGGAAGTACATTAATTTATACGTGTTTAATTATATTTTGTTTACATATAATTGCAACGGTATTTAATTTAAAAACAATTTTAAATATTAATTCATTAATTTGAAAACCTTTTTGTATTCCGAGTTAAATAAGTTTCATTTCAAAAGTGCGTAAACGCTACTCACTGGAGTATCTTTGATGAGACGTTTCCTTAAATCATTAGTAAATTGTATCATGATTTGCGCGTACATATTTAGCTTTTTATCATCTTAGGATAACTGTTTTATTTATACAAGTAATTATTAATTTTAATTATCAGGAGATCACATTTTTCCTAAAAATAATTATATGATTACATTTTGTTTTTCATTTTACATCGTTCTTAGTCCTCTGTATATTTATTTTATTATTCAGTTGCAATATAATTATCATCATTGCAATACAATAAATCATTACAATATAATAAAAATAAAATTCTTTAAAAAAATCGGGTGTGATTATTTTTATATAGAAACTTTGATATTAGAGTTAAGGAACACTGGAGGTGTTAAAGTAGCAATAATTATTTCGAGTTTGCGAATCATCTTTTGATATTAATAAAGGTTAAAGAGTGTATGTGTATGAAAACAGAATGGGTTTAGAGCGGTTGACTCATGCAGAAGCAGCGCAAGACAGTGGAATACGGAAGCACCTTGTCGAGTCTTTCGGCCCCCGACCCTATAAGACAAGGGGATGAAGATGATGATGAAGATGATATCTCTTGGCTTTACCCAAGAGTTACTGCTATGCTGAACAATATCACTCTAGTCATCGATTTGTTTCATGTTTCTGAGAGGGTTATCCGAAGCAGGATTCTCCTACACTTTTGATATGAATGATTTTATATATTATGTTTAATATTTGTTTTTTAAGTTGTTTAAGTATTTTTAACTTATTTATAACATTTACGAATTATATTTGTGTTTGTAATGTAAATGTTATATTATAGTATATAAAACCTAAATATATTGAATTGAATTGAATGATGATTGTCTATACTTCGATTTTTGTTTCTTAATTTGTAAGTATACATTGTATACTCATGCAGGGACCACTGGCCCTGAAACATGTTGATACTTTCAATAAATAAGTGGTGAAAACAAAGTATATTTTGTCATTTTGTCCTTTTTGAAGAAATTAAATATGTAGTTACTTTTTATCTTAGTATAAATTTCTTTAACTTAAGTCAGATTATCGAAGACTTTACGTCTTCTAACCCACGTAATATGACTGATGAGACAGTATGGTGAGTGGTTTAGATCGACCACCAACGACGCTGAACGTATCCGTCAACGCGGTACTTAACCGCAGTTAGCGGGCGCTGCGCGCTGTATTTATGTAATAAATTTAGAATGAAGACAAGAGTTAAAAAGATGCAAGAATATATATATAAAAGTGAAAAAAGCTCTCCATCCAACTCTCTTTTCCCTGACCTTATAGATATGTAGAATTTATATAAGTGTTTTTTCAATACCGCCAAATTCGGGCACAATTTATTCTTTGTTTTTTAACTACCATTGTCTATTATTATACCCAGTATGCGATTTTATGTTGTTATTTGGATAATAAAATAAAACAAATATACCTACTATAACGATCAGAGAGACAACATTTTTCCATATACTTATTTATTCTGTGCTATTCTGAAAATAGCAGTATTGGGATGTCATCCCAACACTTAACACTAGAAGCGCCGCCGTCCCATTTTTGTCCCACCCGCAAGTTTGATCGTCTATAACTTTTTTGTTTTTTTATTTAGGTCGGTGAAACTTCTTGACTTTTAGTAATTTTATGTATTTATATAATTTGAAATGTTTTCAATTATATGACAAGAATAGTTTATTAAAAGAAATAAGATGTGCCTAGAAGTGCCGCTTGTCCCTTTTTTGTCCCATCATTATTTCGACGTAGACAAAGATGAAAATTATGTAATAAATGCATTTTCTTACCTTGGAAAAGATGATAATAGACCAAATAATGAGCGTTTAGGTGATAGGGTTGTGAAGAAATTGATGGAGCCGTACATCAATAAGGGCAGAAATGTTACTTGTGACATCTTTTTCACTTCACTTTTGTTAGCGGAATATTTGAAGTCCAAAAATACTAGTATCGTAGGCACAATCAATATAGCTCGCACAGAAATACCTGGATCCGTAAAGACCGCAAAAGAAGGTTTATACAGTACGTTTGTACTAGAAACCGGTGATACACCATTGACTGTTTATCAGGCTGAATCTATTAAAAATGTTCTAATGCTCAGCACTATGCATTCCAATATAACAATAGACTTTAGTTCTAAGAAAAAACCTGAGACGATAATATTCTACAACAGCTCGAAATATGGAGTAGATGTCGTAGATCAAATGACTCGTAAATATACAGTAAAGGCAGCTTCAAGACGTTGGCCAGTTCATACATTTTATAATTTGTTAGATTTAGCGGGTATAAATGTATGGGTGTTGTATAAAATAATCAACAACAGCTAAATTAAACGCAGAGACTTTTTATTGCAATTGGGAGAAAATTATATGTCTAGTAGAAAAACAACCGTTCCGAGAGATTCCATACGAGAGAGAAAAAAGTACTCAAATAATAAGTCCTATGAGTGCCACCTGTGAAAAAAAACTCTCTGCAATAAATGCACAGGTAAATAATTATTTATGCGTTAATTGCTCTACACACAATGATAACTAGTTTATAAATATTTGATAATTTGTTATAGTTACAATTACTATGCGAGTAGCGATGATTTTGATACTAAACCAAAAAACATTAATATAATAATAATACTAAGTTTTTTAATTCATCTTTTTTAGTCTTGTGTTACACCTTGACTGCCTAGCTAGTAGAGTATAACATTAGACTTTTAATTCATAATTTGTTTCGTATTTGTTTCTCAGACAATAAGGATTTGTTTTAAGTTAATTAATAAACATGTTTTAAATATATTTTTTATTTTCTTTATTTATATTTATGTTATCACAAATTTATGTAACACATTTTTTATAAGCTTAAAACGTCCCACTTGGTGATACCTGTTCTGTTATGACAGTTATAATTAAAAAATCACTGTAATAACAATATCCGTTATGACAGTTATAATTAAAAAATCGCTGTAATAACAATATTATTGAAGAACAATATAAAAGAAAAATCTATACATTTATAATAATTCTATATAATAATTATATATATAATATAAAATATTTATATACAATAAAAGTAGTTTTAATCGTAACTTTCATGCCTTATACCAATATCATTATAATAAATAGAATGGGACAAATATGTCCCCGACGGCGGTCCTAGGGGGGTCTTAATATTCGGCGCTTCTAGTGTTAATACACGAAAATTAAAATAAAAAATAAACGAGACGTAGGTACGCGTCGGTATTCGGTGTTCGTCATGCTTAAATAAGAAGATTTTTATATATTCACTATCTCTCTCAAAGTAAAAACCTTTATTTGCGATGTCAGATTTCTCTGGTCTGGTCTAACAGATGCCTTCCATCACAAACGTAACCTCACAATTCTCATGTTCCGACTATTATGATATTACGACTATACGAAAATTACATAAAATAAGTACAAACACGTTATTTAAATCTCATAGAAAATAGATTATTCTATATACACTTACTTATTTCTTCTTCCACAGCGTCCTGATGCTAAAATTATGGAAAAATTGTCATTGCCACGCTGGACCATAGAAAAGAGATATATTGTTGGATTCTATATATATTTGACGTTTGATGGATAACCGTCATGTACTTCTTTCTCCCTCTGATCATACCAACGACATATACCTACGTCCCTTTTTTTATTTTTGTCTATTAAGTTTTGGAGTAAGGATCTGACACCCCAGTACTGCTATTTTCAGAATAGCACAGATTTTCTCATTAAGTTTCCAGGCTCATTTTATTACAAATAATTATAATAAAAGAAAACTGTACTCTAATTTATTTATTCAATTATTTTAAAAACTCCGATCCTAAACATTTTCTACAAAATGTTTAAAAGAAATATCATCTATCTGCGAAAAGCGCGGTTTTTATAATAATGATATCTCATCGGATAAGGTATATTTTCTGTTTTTTTTTCAAATGAAAGAGGTTGCACGGATGTTTTCCCGTAAAGACTGTAAATAAGCAAATAAATTGCCATACTAAATTCAACGGATCGCGCGATTAAGAGGAAAGTGTATAAACATGTAAATATTATACGAGAACATTTGCGCATGATTAAAGTAAAGGAAACGCCAAAGTGACTCCATTTGTCAAAGGAATTCAGGCGACATTCCTCCGCATCCTCCCCTGTACACGGAGCCTTCCTTTCGGAAAACAGTTTCCTTGTTTGTGCCATAAGATCACCATTTTATTCTAATACCCCAAAGGTCCAAACAGATCCAGAGATAGATTTCAACAAGGATAAGAGTCACGGCGTTTTATAAAAAGAGCGCCATTTTTTATTTGTCGTTCGGCAGAGCGTTGTGGAGATGGTAGTCATTTTCTGCTCGGCGCTGCCTTTTAATGAGGCCCTTGAGCATCTGAACGGAATATTGGATCTGTTTTGGTTCCGGTTGCGGCAGTGTGGCAGCCGTTTCCTTCCGGTTTGCGAGGCTTTCCCGCTAAAACGGCTAGGATCGCGGTTTGGGCTCGGAGAAGGGATGAAAGTGACACAAAAATGTCAAAATTCATTTGGAACATTGTGTAATACTAAGTTATAAGGTTTATGGCCTTTATCTGGAATGTATTTAAAGATTTAAAGTAATAACCGTTTCAATGTTTTAATATCGGATATTTTATAAGCGTAATCATTTGTTTATTTCGAGAACCTTTTCCTATTGCAATATAATAATATTCAATTTTAAATAAGTTTTTTCTAGAGTTTAAACATAGGATGTTTTATTTTACTATGTAGTTTCGTCTCTGTGAGACTTTAATAATTTTGCACTGTAACTATGCGCATATCTCAGATATATGTAATTCCAGTTAACAGAATATACGCTACTTAAAGCTCTACACCTTACCGTCCTGAAATCATAATACAATCACTATCTAGACTAGCAAGTAAATCCTATTTTCATAGCACAAGCGTTTAGCTTAGTTTGAAAATCGTAAGAATATTGATGTGACACGTATTTCGTGTTCGCATTTTATAAATTTTCTCTATTTTTATAAAAAAAAAAATTGCACATTTACTATGCGTATGAGACCTATTTGTTTAACATCTTCTTTTTCTAAATTATGTTTTATCTTATATTTTTCACATCTCACTCTTCTAAATTACTGATATAATTTTAAATAACTATGTATACTATATTGCCAATTCTGTATTTTTTTTTTGCTGTTCTACTCTTTGGATTTTATGTATATATTATTATATAAAAGGTACTTCTGTGCCGTATATTGAAATAAATAAATATTAAATTCACAAATTCTAGATTTCGTCTGAAAGTATAATTTCACATCACTAAATATGAATTTGCGGCGATAGCCTATATGCAGCGAACCGTTAAAACCAATAAATACCATAACATTGGCCGCCAATAATGCGAATATACCGAGTCACACTTCCACGGTTTTTTGATAATAAAAGTAAATAAAAATGTGAAAATCGACTCTTATTATTTTTCTAGAAAACTCATACAGAGCTGCTTTAAATTCCTGAGAATCTGTCGCGATTCCCGGCATTAAATCTCAAAGCCTCTCAGAGAGTAGGGGCGGAGGGAGGGCTCTCACGACTACACGTGTGTGCCATTCCTAGCGGTGGTTCTGGATGAGGAACCGGAAGTAAATATATACGCGCTGTTTGATCTATAACTCGCGACATGAGCCGGCGCAAGCCCTCTTAGACGATCACGAGTGTGCAGCATCCTCAGCCGCGGAGATCTGCTCCGGATGAGTGACGCTGATCACGGATACGGGAAGTGATAAGCCTGCCGCCAGACTCGGCAATCCAATGCAGAGATTCCGCTATAGAGTAATTTATTTAACTATCTTGTCATGTAGAAAAACTTTGAAAGATTTGATAGTTTTTGTACAAAACGACAAGCTGTTAACGTACCGTTTATGTATACCAATGGCGGTCGGTAGCTTTTTGTGGAAGGGATGCGGGATAATAAGTTAATAACTATCGGACATATCCAGCATCCAGAATGTGTTTTTTCCCGCAAATGGTCGAGATACGACACTAGATGAGCATAACTGATCGCGCATGTGCCAAAGTCGAATATTTTCAAACTATCTATGCAGATTAAAATCTTAAGATTAAAAGATAAGCATATTAAAATCTCTGAATCTTTAAAAAATAGTCTATTAAAATTTTAGGCATAATCCAAGAACACGATCTCGTTGTCCATATAATGAAAATAAGTATTTCACTATATAATTTAAAATCCTGATCATAGAATGAAAGATATTTGAAGCTTAAATAATAAGTATTAAATAAGATATTACACTTTAAAGTTTCGAAAAATATACCATGCATTTTTAACGTCAGTCATTACTTTAAGAACCATGGAATATATATAAAAGAAAAAGCACAAACCATGAAGAAAAAATATTATACAATATGAATATATTTTAGAAAAATCTAAAAAAAAATTTAAGAAATTCATAAGAAAAAAAAATTAAAAATCATCAAAATAATCACACTATATTAATAAACCTAAGCAATGTAATTTTATCTAACTAAAATAATCGTAATCTAAATTAAACAAACCAAA
Organism: Agrypnia vestita; assembly: GCA_016648135.1. NCBI lineage: Eukaryota > Metazoa > Arthropoda > Insecta > Trichoptera > Phryganeidae > Agrypnia > Agrypnia vestita. The sequence continues at coordinate 106,150 of JADDOH010001930.1, forward strand.
CCTAATAACCTAACCTAACCAAACCTTATAACCTAACCTAACCAAACCTAATAATCTAACCTAACCTAACTTATTATAAACCTAATAATCTAAAATACAGAAAATATCTACGTTCAATATTCATCTTATAAATTCTTTAGTCTATAAATATAAACTTGTCACTTGTATATTGTCTATGATTTACACATTTTTCCTCAGATATTGCCCTTTATTCTGTGACATTGCCTGTGAAATGTCAAAATGTATGGTACAATTTTCGAAACTTTAAAGTGTTATTTATTATAATAATATTATTAAATACTTATTATTTTAATGTAAATTATCTTTCATTTTATTTTTAGCACATTCAATAATATAGTGAAATACTCATTTTCATTGTATATACAATGGGACCATGATCTTGGCCGATGATTTAACCGAATTTTTTTTTCTCTCTTCTGTAATCGTGCGATTCGTTTTTTTTTACGTCGATGACGTCGAGATCTGCGATGTGAGAGAAACACACGTGTCTGCCATTCCTAATTGTCTTGCCATCCACGAAAGGTGGTAAGGCTGCCTCTTTATCTGCATTTTGTGACCCCCAAATACATTTGTGATTAATATTGCGGTCATACCTCGTAGGTGCTCGCCGTTTCTTTAAATTGTTTATTTATTTAAACATAATATTTCACAAGGCGAGAAATATATTTAAGTAAATCAGTTATGCATGTATACATTTTGAATTCAGTAAGTATAGATTTTTTTTTAAATTAAGATCTTGCCCACAATAATGTTTTAAAATATGATGCAACATGAGACTACATCTATAATTCAACAATTTTAAACTGCCCCCAAACTTTTTACTAGGAGAGTGGAACTAACCACTTGGCCAAATACGTGAAGAATGTAGAATTTTAGATTAACAATATTTGTAATTATCTCAGGAACACGTCAGTGAGATTTTGCCGCCTTTGCTTTTATATCTTTCATATGGACTAAAGACACGATGGATTAATTTATAATTACTAGTTTTACTCTCATCCAGGGGCGTGCAGTAAGTACCTACATTGAAGCATGTATTTTATGCTGATAAATATTTTGGAAAAATAAATCGAAAGATTAGGTTGTTGGTGTAGAGGTTATAAATTTAGCCTTATTTTCGTAGTGAAAGCATTTAGATTAGCTTGAAAATGGTAAGTGTATCTATGTGACATATATTCCTAATATTAAAATCTGAATAACATGTAAGTAATTGTGATATTGATCTTGTACTAAAAATAACTTATGAACTAATAAGTAAGGCTTTCTCTAAAAATAAAGTAATTGTATTCATAAAAAAACTTTGTTAACCACTATTTACTGATCATTGAAAGATTTGGAAGACACTTCGTGGTGCAACATTATAATTTAAAATATGTTTTAATTTACTTTGTAACACACACACACACAATATGAGTTATTAAATTTCTACTATAATTTCAAGAGGAGCAGTCCCTCTCATTATCTATACCTGATGATGAGAGGGACTGCTCCTCTCGAAACTACAGTAGTAATTTAATAACTCATATTGTGTGTGTATTACAAAGTGAAGTAAAAAAATTTTTAAACTATTTACTGAAAACATTAAAACATTTCCTGATGAAGGGAATATTGGCCTCTAAACATATTGATAATTCAACAAGTGGTGTCTTTATATAAAGTGTTTTCCTTTCTTTAACATAAATTTTGTAACTACAAAGTTATTTTGCAGGTATTAAAGAAAAATAAATAAATTAACTGCACGGTCATAAATTTTCATAGGAATTTTTTGAATATGTTTTAATAATATACTTATTAAAAAAAAACAACTATTCATGCTCTAAATCATCGCAAATACTCAGCATACGAGAATAATCCTTAGCTACCTATTCTGTATGAAAGACGCCGCAATTGTCGCGCAGCAAAAAATCTGGCACTAAAAGCTCTAATTACTTAAAATTCGCGTCCTTTTTAAAAATGAGACTGCTCTTGACATTACATAAACCAAAAGCACCGCGCGCACAAACTGCGAACAGCGAAAACACACTGCGGGATTTATAAAATTGTCTCCGCATGCCATGTCGTCTGGGTTATTTAGTGCCAGAGGAGGATCGGTCCCAAAATTCTCGGCTAGCTACGTTTATATCGTGGTGGGGCTATTTTACTGTTTGCACGGTTGTTTCTAAATGAAATAAAATATTTCCCGGTGCATAGGAATCTTGTTCGGAACCGAGATATTTTTTTTGCCATTCAAAATATATTCTTTAACCGACAGACCTAATGTGTTTTTAAAAACGACGTTTTTATCGGTTATGACAGACATTTTTCTTCTTCCTTTTAATAAATCTGTGTAGTCTCTTCTCCAGAAGTTAACGCCTTCCGTGAGGCGGATTCCCAGCAGTCTTTCTATTTTTTGGGAGGTCTTCCGCGAGGGCGGTTTCCGTGAGGCTTACTATGTAGTGCAATGTAAGGGAATCTGGTGCTGTCCAATCTCTGGACATGACAATACCAGTCCTTCCTTTGCCGTCTACTCTATCGTACAATGTCGTCAGCCTCACGTGTTTTTCTTATTCTAGGGTTCCTCATGCCATTCTTCAGCGTATCTTTCTTATTCGCGAGTCTCGCCTGCTATCAACCTTAGTGTCTTACTGTCTTCACCTCGAAAGTCCTCAATCTTTGTTTAGTCCTGACTGTTTGCTCTTGTTTCGTTCCATACGTCATTATTGGCCTTACGCAAGCTTTATAGATTCTAATCTTTCTTTTTATCTTTATTTTTCCAAATTGTGGAGTTTAGAGCTCTATAGTGTGTTGCCTTATTAACTTCGGTTTGTATTTTCTCACACAGATCCCCTCCTCCAACACAAGCCCATTAAAGATAACTTTTTGAAATCTTACATGTATTTTTGAACGCTAAATATAAAAAGGTTAATCGCAATCTTAAATTCATTAATTCATCACCTCGTAAAATGAACTGACACGGCAAACCTGTCAAAATAACACAAAATAATAAATATTTTAAGCTTTAAAAAGAATCTATTTCAGGAAATCCCTACTTCTAATTACATCGTTATTTAAAATGTCGTACCACCCATAGTTAACATTTTAAATGAACGTTTATAATATTTACTTCAATATGTTATACAATGTAGGGTTAAGTATGATTTTTTCACTGCATGAAGTACTCAATTCAATGTAGTTTTTTCTGCTTATGTACGAGTACATATCACTGATGATGAAACAATACCTTGTAAGCCACTTAATACAGATTTTACAGGGAAGGAAAAAAACTGCGTAATACCTAGATTCTTAAATAGAATACGAGAAACTGCTTTAATGGAATAAAATACACAAATAACTGTTTTTAAGATAAAAGCTTTATCCATATGAACATATCTTAAAGACAAACAAACAAAAATATATACTTTGACATAAGTGTGATATACTAGGTATTGTTTTATCACGAGCGATATGTCATAATGTGGCATGTTTGATCTGGTTATTAAATCAATAACGATATTTCCATCGATAAGATATTTGTCATCTGTATATTTATGCATCTAGGCTCAGTTCTGTTTTTTAGATTAAATCAGAAAAATGAATATCTAATATAGAATCAGAGAAGAAGTCTTATCGAACTGATTTGGATCATGAAGTTAATAAGATCATTATTTTACTTAACTTCATTTGGTATCTAGACACGCGCTTGACTTATACGAGTGCTGCTCTCCGATCAATAAAAAACATTTAAGTAATTACCAACCCTTAACAGTGCTAAAATAAGTTTATCACATTTATTTACGCTTTTCGCACTGGAAGTTTTACTGGTTGAAATAAAAAAAATACTAAAAATCCGTTTTTATGACGAACATAAATTTATCATAATATTTTTACAGCATTTTATTTGTATTTCATCGTCAAAATCCACCTCAATCTTCTATTTTATTACAAAATTCAGGTATTTTAAGACCAACAGCATTTGAATTTCTGAGCTGAACCTACTTTATTGTTATATTTTAGATTTAGATGCCAAAACTCTGTATCGAAAATCTTTATTGTCTTTTCTTATAAAAATTCTTAAAGTTACCATTGATGATACTAAATTTTCATTGCAGAAAATGACTATGTGTGCATTTCTTTAAAATATCGCTCTTCAAAAGATTTGCAACCGTTTTAATTTCCTCCCCCGATCCGCCCCTGGGGCGATGCGTCCCGCGACCGGAATGTCCCGTTGACAGTTGAATTTTGGCAAACATTTCCGCACACCCATTACAAGCTGCGCCCCTGGATGGCCTGACTTGCGTGTACACACACACGGACAAAGTATACGTATTCTTCCTTCTATAAGTATTTAGTGCAGAGGAGTAGTGAAAAAATAGAATTGTAAATTACACATTTTGTGACTATTAATAGTATCAATTATTTTTTTTAATAATCCTTACAAACAACGATAGCAAATAATAAATTTAAGAAGAGTCAATATTTAGAGACGTAACGGGATAATTAATAATAATACATTTTTATCAATTAAGACACATTATAGTTTCGTCTCTGTGAGATTTAATTAATAATTATCCCTCTGTGAACAAAATTCAGTGATTTTGTTGGCAGAAAATAGATATAAAAATATTGTTAATAAATATTTGTTCGGAATTATTCATAATCATTTTCATATGTACCTACTCCGATTACAAAGTGGTTACCATTTTAATATTTTGTAATAAGTATAATTAAAAAAACCAAAGGAAATAATTTTTAAGTTGATTTTGTGAGTAAACGTATTTCCATTAAAATGATACCGATGAAAGAATAAAAGAAACTCTCTTTTCGCAATGTTAAATCGCCATAATAGATATTAACATCGTCTCCATCATCAATTATTGTAAACTAGCTGTACACGCGTAGATTTTTAGTACACTGTTTGGATCGTCATAGAACTTTCGCGAACCTTCTAGAACATACTTCTTTCAGAACTTTCAAGATATTTATCGAATGTACAGCAACCTTCTAGACACACCTACACATTCCGCCACTCAGTTTAGAACCTTATAGAACTTTCGGGAATTTTCTAGAACCTTCTCCTTCCAGAACTTTCTAGAGCAGGTATTTCCGGAACCTTGTAGACTTACCGGCACAGTCGGCGCGCCTATTTCGAAACAATCTGAAGCATTTGGGGCCTTCCCATAACAAACCAATGTGCTAGAAAGCACATTTTCGTCACCCACTCCCACTCATGCATAGCCACCCCCTCCAAACTCGCATATTTTTGATGTGACACCAAGGGCTATCCACTACCATAACCACCGGTGGGTGGTTGTGGAGAAAACTTGGCGGGTAGGGAAACACGTGTTTATATATATATATCGATTTACTGCTGCTCAAAGGCATCCGATGACTGCCACTCCAACCGTCATACAGTCTTAACCTTGTCATACAGCTGCAATAATTGTTTCTACCTTACGAGGTTTTGGATATCCTCAAGGTCATTTTTTTTCACGTGGATATTCAAAAAAAGAATTACGTGTATCCAAAAATCTTAACTAAAACGGCCGTTCAGAATCTTCTGTGTATAGTTTTCTGGGATATTCTGCCGTGTATTGGACAAATAGCACGCACGATTTCAAAGAGGGTTGATGAGCATAAAAGAGCATGCACTCGGTCATCCGGAGAAATCGGCATTGGCTGAACACTTTCTATACACGGGCCATCATTTTTTATTAAAGCCTAAAATCTAAGCAAAGCCCAAAAGTCACCACACGCGCCTGATCAAAGAAATAATCGCAATACAAGCACCCGGTAAACATTAATAGGGATGTCGGTATCCGGCGTTGCAGGATAAATCAAATCGACGATTCGCACAGTCCGGCATCCGTTAGTAGATAAATTCTTGACAATACCTGTCTCCGACATGGAAGCACACAGCACATCAAGACATACACACCCTGCTTTCGACACGGTACTAAAATCCAGTACTTAACCTAACACAAACTTGGACACACCCTGACTTCGGTACGGTAATGCAAGGCAATACTTAACCTATACTTCAACACGCACTCATCACATCGGCCCTGATGATGGATCCTGCAACTATACACAGAAGATACGTGTGTCCAATATTTACTTTTATCGACTCCCTTTATTTGGTCTACACCTTAACTCACGTATTACGGTGTACCCCGTTGGGTAATTTTTTTATAAAGATTTGATTAACTATTTTTATTGGTTAAATTTTTATTAAAGTATGTATATGTTAAACTATTATTTTATTGCAAAATTTTTGAAAAAAAAAACAAAGTGGCCGCGTTATGTCTATATCTGTGGACCTCCTCCTTTGGACTGACATGCATTCTTCCCCAGTACACGTTGGTTCGAGACAAAAGAGTAGATCATGTACCTACTTATTAAGAACTCAAATATCTATAAAGTAGCATATGCGATTCGGTAAAAAACATTTTTCATAAAATTGGTAGCGATTTGGAAGTATAATTATCTAAAAATATTTTAGATATGATTTTTTTTATCAAATGGTATATCAGATTATAAAAATCGTTAGTTTAAACTTGTAAATTGTATTCTGATGTAAAAATTTTACTGTGTCCGATAGATTAATTTGGATATTTCATTTTGTAAATTTGAAAATGTATTTCTTTTAATTATAATATATTTCGCTTAGTTATTTTATAAACTATTGTAGTGATACTGTCCTATTTTACTAGCGAATAATATTTATTTTTATTTTGAAAGAACCATACGAGTTCCCGCATGTATAAGTTTTTCACAAATTTCAGCTAAAAGGCTGTTAGTTAAACACCTTGTGACCTCCACCACTGCGTCGCTGAAAACACATTTAAGTCCACGGTTTTGCATAGGGAACGATGCCAAAGTGCTCTGCGTTTAACACCCACACACCCAATACAGACCAACAATTGAATTTGATACAATATGGACTTTTATTTATTTTTGGTTGTAGGTACTTTGAGATTGTTTTAATTCCGAAGATGCCTAGAAATTAATAATATTTCGAAATTTTCGTGATTGTTTTCTCAGGATCACAACGTCAGTAAAAATTCTCTTAAATTATTTTAACTCGCAACATCCTAAAATCCAGTTCACTTCTGAAATTGGAGAAAATAATATACTGAACTTCCTAGACATCACGATTTCAATAGAACAAGGAAATATTATTTTTAAAATACACCGAAAAGACTCGTACACAGACACAGTCATACATGCAGACTCTACACATTCAGAAGCACAGAAGATGGCTGCATTTAATTCAATGATTCATAGATTAATCTCCATACCATTATCACCAGAGGGCTATATATATGATGGAAGTAAAAACAATTCTCAAAATCGAAACTAATAACGGGTACAAAGAAAAAACAATAATAAATAAAATTATAAAGAAAGAAAAAGATACACTACTTCAAAAATACATATATTACAAACCAAAAGAAAAACCGAAAAACCGTGGAGAAGAATACACACAGGAAAATTTATTGTGAAGAAAGAAGGTTCAGACCCGCGTTCTACACAAACAATATCATTAAGAAATACATTTACAATAATAAAACTAAAATAGAATATCTAGACAAAAGTGTAGATTATAAAATTCACTGTAGGACTGCCAATCATGCTATATAGGACAAACCGGAAGAAAAATAAAAACGCGAATAGATGAAAATTTTAAAGGGATTAAAAATTGAAATATTAATTCAGAGATGGCAGACCATGTAAGATCAGAGGGACATCACTACAAGTATGATAACGTGAAGATGTTACATGTATGCAAAAAAGGAAAGAAATTGGACATCTTGGAAAGTATATAAATTCATCTAAATAATGATAAAGCTCCAAACATACAAACACCAATTATTACATCCCCCCTTCTAACCATACTAGCCCCTCCCAGCAACCACTTTCACTTTCCGCTTACCCCTCCCCGGCTCCCGACAACTCCCGCCCCATGTAGTAGATAAAATGTCTTCTAGTCTTAATTATATTATTATGATGCAGTATGCATTGAAAACGATTTAATTAATTTGTTTAATTTAAGTGTCATTGTGTGAAGTAAACAACGTTGTGTTTTATGCCTAGAAATTATATAACTTTTACTTTTTTAAATTAAAATCTCCATCTCGATGAGCTTTTTATTGAGTATTGTAGCCCTTTCTTCTTGTTTTACAGTGCAAACTATTTCCTCCATTCTTTGCTATCCTGAGCATTGTTTAAAGCAATAAGTAGCGAGGCTGTGGTCTTATCTCAAATATGATGTGTCGATTTTATTGGAGATCAATCTTTCGCAGTTCATCTTTGTACTTTTCCAGTGGCTACCAATTTCTCTAGGTCGTTTCCCTCTCTTCTAGCAATATTTCCAAAGTATTCATGCATGTCGTGGAAAGCCTTTTTTTAGTATGTGCATGAAGATGCATTCATTCGTCTCGCAGACGTTCGGCATATTTCCTTATTTCCTTCTCAAGATCCAAGATTCGATTTCTTGCAGTGTTATGAATTTAGCCTATCGTCTTTTCCTATCTGTGCCTTGTCAGGTTCTACCGACGTTGGTGATCGCTTGTGCGACAACCTCTCTGTCCTGCGCGGCTCGGAACAAATCCTCCACCAGTCTCCTTCCGGTCCACTATCTGATGTTGCGCGGCCAGGACATTTGCTTCCTACCAACATATTTCTTTTATCTTGAACTTGAGTATTAGTCGGAAGATGCATTATTTTTCCTCACGTAGCATGTGCCTCAAATAAAGTACATTTTTCACTTTAGCTTGCGACAATTGGTCTCTACTGACTCCAACCTCCGTGTTACAGACCATCCACGGTCCACGGTATACGAAGCATTATCACAGCCAAATAAGAGAACTGATCAAATATAACCTCTTAAACTTTCTGTCGAAGTCTTAGGTTTAGGTTATCTTGGCAGATGAAGACCTTCATTTTATTCAATGCAGGACATGCTAATAATGATGCAAATATTCTGCATCACATCCTGCATTGTGCATATATGTTTTGATACTGCCAAGGTATTCGAACTGGTCAACCATTTCAACATTTATTTCATACATCTGCAGGAATGAACCAGAGTCGCCCAAATAATACCCATTTGTTTTTAGAAAAATTGAGTGACAAACCTATCTCCTCTTTAGCCAGATTGATCTTACCATGCCTTACCATACCTGCCTTTTAAAAACTAATTCCAGACAGGCCAGTGTAGAAAAGTTGTCAACGAATAGGTATACTTCAAGAATTTTCAATTAGGAGGCAGAAACGACCCAAAAGCCAGATGTCAGTACTAATGTAACTCGATAACGTAAGTCGTTAAAGATAAGAATGGCATTTTGTTTTTGTTTCGTACTTTCCATGGTAACTGCGATGATTATTCATAACATTCCCATGAAAATGTATACTCTCGATTCATATATCAAAATGTCAGTAAAAATCGTGCAGTACACCAACTTTTACCTTTACACTGAAAACTGGCATAGATATAATTATATCAAAAAATTCACATTTTTTTGTACATAAAATAAAATAAATTATGTTTATTTATTCGAAAGTCGATATCTATAAAATCTTTCTTTATATTCATTATACAAGCACAAAGGCGGCCCTCGTAGCGCAGTGGGAATGACATTGGCTTCCTACACCGAGGGTTTCGTGTTTGATTCCCGGTAAGGTCACAATTTTAATCTGTGATTTACTCAAGCTTGGGTGTTTTATGATGTATTGCGCTTCTGTAATTGGGCCTCCTGGCCTGTGAAGCGTAAAAAAAATTATTCATATTAAATATTATACCAGTGTTTTGTTTGTGCAGGTAAATTGCATACTGCAGTTCATGCTTACATACCAAATGCAAACAATCTCTGTTTCAAAAAATGTCAGCCAAACATGCCTTTGAACGTTTTCATTATGTTTTTAAACAATTGTATTTTACGACAAAATACAAAACGTTATGATAATAATACTTAGTAGAATATATATATTTGTCTGATAGAAATTCTTCAGCACGATCTCAATGAACTCCACAGGTGGTGTACTAAAAACAAACTAATGTTAAATATCGGTAAATGCTCAGTAATGTCATTCTCTAGATCACGAAATCAATATCAGGCTAATTATCTCATTGATGGACATCATCTCCCGATAGTCACCTCGGCAAAGGACCTTGGCGTTATTGTGGACCATAAACTGAATTTCTCAAGCCACGTGGAGAAAGTTGCGTCACAAGCTTTCAAGACTCTTGGTTACATCATTAGAGCTGGGAAGGACTTCAGCAATGTCTACACGCTGGTACGACTATTCGACAGTCTTGTGAGACCGATTTTAGAATACTGTTCTGTCATTTGGTCGCCGTATACCAATAAACTAATCAATCAGCTCGAAAGAATACAACGCAAACTATGTAAATGCATCGCCTATCGTACACGATCACCAGGAGATATTGAGACCGTATATAACAGATTTAGAATCAGCAAACTAATCACTCGAAGACAATTGTCTGATCTGACCTTCTTCTACAAATCTGTCAACGGACAGATAGACTCGCCCGAGATCCTGGAACAATTTGGCATTATCACTGCTAGGCCGGATCTAAGAGTGCGTAGATTGTTAGAAACCACTAAATCCACAAAAAGTTACGTGTACAATGGCCCAAGAAATAGGATTGCCAATCTGGTGAATAGCCACTGTGTTGATATCAACTTCTTCGATGAATCATACGTCTCATTCTCATCAGCGGCAAAAAGATTGTTATCACAGTATTAAAATTACCCTCAACCCTATATGATTATACCATGTTGTTACTATGCTAGTATTGTTTTTTTATATATGTGCAATTTTTCTAATCTATTCATTTAAGTCTAATTTTTGTAAAATCAATGTATATAGCCGATTGGCGTATGAATAAATAAATAAATAAATAAATATTTTGTCCCATAGAAACATATGACATTTTGTAAACAATGTCTTTTGTTGCAATATTAACAAATATATTAATTAAACATTTTTATCAGACAAAGTATTTTTAGGGTGAACGAATATTTTTTCATCTTTCAAATAAATTCAGTCAAAAAAAAAACAACAAAATTGAACGGACGTTTAGTATTAAATATCACTAAGTACCAAAATTTCATTTTTAAAACTAAGTATGCGGCTTGGTTCTATATGACATTGCCACTAACCTCAGTAATGCATTATGTCCTTGCAATGTTGCATTTAGCCGTTATGCTCGTTTGAATATCGCGACTTCGCCAAGTACCAAGGCGTATTATTTTAAAAACTGCACACAAAAAGTGCCATGGTCCGCTAACTTCGGATTGTATGAAGATGGCGGATACAAATAACAAGGAAAAGGTGTTATAAAGAAAAACACAATGCCTGGAATATATGTACATCAATAACTCAGAATATCAGTCCAGCAAAAAATCCACCAGTAAATGAGATATGATTTATTTTGTGTTTTGAAATTAACATTCATCCCGGTATTTTGTCACGGACAAGGGATACTGTTTGAATATGCTCGGGGTACTTACTTAATGTTAAACTACACAGGCGTTGGACTTAGTGCCTTTAGGAAAAAGCGCTGGATACTTGGGAGTTGTTTGAAATGCATATTTCGCAACATAATTACAGGAAACGCAGAAAACTTTTTCTTCTAGTTTTTATGTAGAAAAGACAAAGTATAGATTTTTCAAAAAAAATCTCATTAAAACTTATGTATGACATTTTTATTCACTAAATCTTGTTTTCCTCAGCTTGTCGGTCATGGTACTTAGTGCGTAATTTGATTCAACCATTCAAATACTTAAGTAATTAAATATTTTTGTGGAGCATATCCACCTTTGCACATCTGTACAGTTGCAAAAGAACCGGAGAAGTTTTCATAAAGGTTCAGTAATATCATGCTAATGAGATAGTCTGTCGTCTTCCCGAGTTTGAAGACTCTCCCAAGTATCGGTGATGCAGTTAAAACTTCACATGGCAGCTGTTGATTCAATTGTTTTCGACTCTGTTATTTATTCGCGGAAGGCGCGCAAAGTTGGAAATCTTCCCGGAAAATATTGTCTCAGCTATTTGGTTTATAATTTAACTATGTTGGCACCTTTCACTTTGTCTCGAAAGTCTTTATAAACTGCTTAAGTCAAAACTTGAATGACTTCATTATTTTAATAAAGTATCCGATGCAGCGTAAGTAAATATAAGTGATAACAATATTAAAAAAACGCCTAGGACAGGTTCATTATAATTTTTTTCTCAGATCACTACATCAAAAGTTTATGAATTTCCTTTAAATAAATTTTTTAATATTGTTCAGATTATCTTACGTATACTAACATGAAAACAAATTTAAAATATAACTTTTTGTAAAAAGTACCTGGTTGTTTAGAATATTCAATTCTTTTTCTTATTTCCAAAATTTATTTTATATCAAACTGCAACTCATTATAATTTTTATGAAAAATTTCTAAGCCCTTATAAATATCAAAAATATGATTAATAACCAAAAGATGATTCTCAAATTTGGAATTATTATTGCTACTTAACTGTTTCTTTACTCTAAAATTAAAATTCATAAACCTTATCTTATATAAAAAAGTAACCCAGAAAAACCAAGTTTTTATTTTACTCCCTTTCTTTGTAAATTAAATAATTGATTGACTGAAAATGAAACATGTCTAGACAAATGTCTATGTCAAAAATCTCTAAAAATATCTCTTTATTATTTGATTTCTTCCCAAAAAACCGAAGTGTCCTGTCATCTGTGAACCAATTGTCATAAATTTTCGAAATTCGTAGTGAAGTTATTATATATTATGAACATATTATACCTACCGACGGATTAATTCAAATTTTAATATTCCGTGACGTTGCCAGGCCGACGTTCGTAGTAATCAAACTTTTGTAATGATTCCAATTTGAAAAAAACATTAAAATATCTAAAAATCCGAAATTATACTATAATTATTAATATTTTTTAACGAAAATTTGATAGGGCTTCTCGATCATCGCCACAAGTCTGCTTGCAAAGTTTCAGCTCGATTGGATCACGGGAAAAGGGTTAAAAATCGATCCAAAGTTTTTTTACCCGGCAAGCCGGCAAGCAAGCAAGCAAGCAAACGCCACGAGTTAATATAAAGGGAGTAAAAATAATTAAAATCATTACAAAATAAATATATTTAAAAAAAAATATATGTTATATAGTTCAGATTTTGTGAAGTGAGTATTTCACAATATTAAGATGAATTATATTTATATTCAATCACTATATACTTTGTACTTGGCCCGTTTTTACAGAACATACAAATGACCATCAGAACTGAAAAAAATTTTATTAGGTCCTTATATATGAAATTGGCGTTTAGTATGGGAGGAACATAAAGCCGATTTTTTTTTATTATAATATATTTATTTAATCAAAGTATGTACCATTGCTGTCTATGCACTTTTGCCATCTCATAGGTAGTTCATCGATCCCTTTACTAAAAAAACCATTCGGACGGGAATCAATAAAATCTTTGAAGGCAGTTTGGACTACCCCATCGGAGTTGAATTTTTCCTTTGCAAGAAGTTACCAAATTTCGAAAAAAATGGTAATCTGTTGGGGCAAGGTCCGGAGAGTACGGTGGATGTCTTAGACATTCCAATTGAAGCTCCTCTAATTTGGTAGCCGTCTGTTGTGCAGTGTGTGGTCTAGCGTAATCATGAAGCAGCAGTGGCCTAGAGCGATTAACCAGCCTCGGTTGTTTAGCAGCTAGCTTTTCCATCATGGTTTGCAGTTGCTGACAATAAACATCTGCCGTAATCGTCTGGCCAGATTTAAGAAAACTGTAGTGAACGACACCAGCACTAGTCCACCAAACGCTCACAAGTAACTTTTTTGGAGTCAATTTTCGCTTGGGGCATGGTTTGGCTGGTTCGGCAGGGTTCAGCCATTGCGATTAGCGCTTCCGATTATCGTACAGGATCCACTTTTCATCACAGGTTCAATTTAAAATCCCTTCATTATTGTGCCGGTTGAGTAATGCAACGCAGCAGTCAACGCGTGTTTGTTGATTTGCTTCACTCAATTCGTGAGGTACCCACCTTTCAAGCTTTTTCACCTTACCAATTTGCTTCAAGTGGATTAAAACAGTTTTATCACTTACACCGCAGCCTGCAGCTAACTCGGATGTGGTTTGCGATGGATCCGCTTCCACATAGCCTTCAATTCTTCATTATCAACTTTGGTCTCCGGCCGTCCACGGGGCTTGTTCTGCAGGTCGAAATTTCCAGAACGAAAACGTTGGAACCAAAAACGCACTGTGTTTTCTTTTGCGGCACCGTCGCCATACACATCATTAATCCTTCGAGCCATTTCTGCAGCACTGGTGCCACGGTGGAACTCGTACTCGTAAATAACGCGATATTTTAAGTTTTTCATTTTGTAAACTGAGTGACGCAAAGAAAAAAACAATTGAGGAAAAAACAAATGAATATAATTTTCAAAACACAAATACATGAGTAAATAGCTGTATAAATTTGGATTTGGAATTCCTAACCAAAGAGAAGATATTTGAGATCAAATTTGCCAGTACGGCAAAACGCCAATTTCATATGTAAGGACCTAATATTAAACAAAAATATTTATTGAAAAATCGTAGGATAATATGAAAAAATTATAAGGGCAAGGCTGTAGTTATTGTGCCATTAATTACATTAAATTAAACGTTACATATCAACCTGCTGTAATGCAGTAGCAGTAAACGTGGAGCTCCTCGGTTTTAATTAGGAAAATTGACTTGTTTTAAAATCGATTACCCAAATCAAATTCCATCCAAATCCCAGATTGCCTGCTTTACACTTCAAAGCTGATGGAGACAAAGTTGCGACCTGAGATGTCACTCTCGGAGGCGGTCGGGGTTAAACGTCACTCCGGGTAAACTTTCCCCTCCTCCGGAGCCCAAGGAGGAGGGGGATATTAGCGGAGCGGTGGGGGGGCGGGGCGCACCCCGACATTATTATTAGCGACGCGGGGAGGGTGGAATGCAAATTGAGCGCTAATTGAATACAACCAAAGTGAGTTCTGGAAGTTAAATTCTGTCACAGGCCGACCCTGTTCCCGTCAGATTCAGAGGTGGCTCGTGGCGGTGGCTAACGGCTCACTTAGATTTTATCTTCAAGAGGAAAACTTGTAGTTTTCATTGCGAGAAAAGTTTTAATTTTATGAATTTTTACTTTTTTTTTGTTTTCTGATTCACGATTTCACTCAAGTAACCTACCTACCTTTGCAGTAATTCAGCAAAATAAGAGAATATTAATTTTTTTCGGTAAAATGAAGTATTCGCGTGCTATTCTAATTATTAAACATTCTAATTAATAAACAAGAATAAATTAATAAATAACAACAAAACTGTGTTTTTTTAAATTAATATTATATACAAATTTAAAATTTGAGATTTTATGTAGAATATAACGAGTTACTTTTTTTATCTTATGGGTATTATCCTTAGCTCTACCGAAACGAGTTTCTCCAGGTTATGGATGGCTACAATACAGTACCTTAAATTTAGAACTACATCTAAACTATTGTATCGAAGCCATGTGTACCGTAGATACAAGTAGAAGAAATGTGTATCTGATTACGCATTTTTATCGATTATGGCGCAGTCTAATCGATAATCTTAAAATTATATTGAGTATATTGGTTTGTATATTCCTGATGATTATCTAAGACAATGTCAACATATTATGTAGATTGTTTCACATTCCAATATACAGGACTTATCTGTCGATGCTTTTGCTTGTGATTAAATTGAGAAACAATATCACTTTGGATATTGATCTTTTCCATATCTCTGAAGGGGCTTTCCGAAGCAGGATTCTCCTACACCTTTGATAAGAATATTTATATGTGTATATTATTTAAATATAAATAACACGTATAAATGAAATTAATGTTTTTATTTATAAAAAAAAGATTTGAAATTGAAAATTAAAGTAGATGATTAAATCATACCCAATGAAATTAGTAAATTAGTAATAGGTGCTATTAATTGATATTTTATTAATTTAAAAATTAATTTGTATTTTTTTACAAATATGATTTTTGTTCAATTCAATTTAACAGAATTGTTAAATTCATTATAAAATTTAACAAAACAAAAATGTAGGTACATTTACAGAATTTAATAATAAATAGCAAAAATTACAGCTACTTACAATCTTTGGTCCTGAAAGCAATATTTATTCAAAAATATATTTCTCTAATACCCTAACACACACAAAAATAAACCATTAAAATTTAAAATGAATTAAAAGTTTCACCTACCTGCATTTTTAAAAAACCATTTTATCATGCAGTTGAAAATTATCCGTTTATTAATTCCTTTCCCTATTTTGTGTACTCCCATTGTCGGAGCGAGCACTAAATTTCCGGCGAACAAACCAACGTCAATGACAGAAATACATCGTGCCCCGGTATACCTGTTTTCCACCATGCATTTCCATACGGCGAAATATACGCATACGCGAGTAAAAAAATCACACTGCGCGGTCCGCGCTGTTCCAATTTCCTTTCACCCGCGTGGCGGGTTGTCCCGCCTGGCCCCGCGCTTTCTGAGATTGAATTTTAGTTAAATATAATATACGGTCTCAATAACAGCGAACGTAAATCATTTGCAAAGTTCTAAATGCCCCGGTCCTCATACGTTCGCCGCGCTATTCACGCGCCGACAACAATGGGAAGATCCCAACAGCGAGCGGGGGCGCATTGCTATGACTTGCAGTGTTCCCCGTACTATACACATATTTCTTTGATTTATAAAAGTATATTTCGTGATTTGACGGGAGGTTAGATTTAATTTTTGACGTACAATTATTAATTTATTTAATTTCATTTCATTTTCATTTAATTTCATCAATATTTATTTTAGTTGTTAGATGTAATTTTTGACGTACAATTATTAATTTATTTAATTTCATTTCATTTTCATTCAATTTCATCAATATTTAATTTCAAATGTAGTCACAATTTATCTTTATTTATTTATCTTTCGTAGGATGGAAGGGTATGGAAGAGGCCTGTATCCAGCAGTGGAGAAATGAAGGCTGATGAAGAAGAAGATGAAGAAGTCTCATGTTAACGTCAACAAAATCAAAATAAAATGAAATAATCATCAGTTAAACAAATCTGTCACTATCGTCAATATTTTTATTAATTTTTTTAATTTTATTTTATTTAATTTTCTTATTTTATTTTGACATTTATAGCAAATTTATCTTCAAGTTTGTGTTTACTGGGGTATTATGCCGTGTTGTTACGACCTTTCGGGCCGACGTTTTGGATCCCATTGCAGGGTCCATCATCAGGGCTGATGTGTTGTCTTGAATGTTGGTGTTGTGGTTAAGTATCGGCTTGCAATACCGTGCCGAAGTCATGATGTGTTGTCTTGTGTTGTATGTATGATTCATCTGTTGTCTGATCACTATCTCTGCGGAGTCTGCGACCCTGCAATGGGATCCGAAACGTCGGCCCGAAAGGTCGTAACAACACGGCATAATACCCCAGTAAACACAAACTTGAAGATTCTGAGTGGCCGTGAAAACCTAAGAACATTATAGCAAATTTACTTTACACAGATTTAATAGAAATAAATGTACAAGAACGATAGACAATAAAAACCAAAATAAGTATTTTAACCGAAATGATGACTAAAACTCGTATGTACATGTATGTACTATGATGATTTTTTTCATCCCGCATCATAATTAAGTCGTTGATATCATTAGTGTTGATATCTTGTCTGGAGTGAGCTGATGTATGACAACGAAACATGGACCATCGACCAGAGCATGTCCGGGAGGCTAGCGGCCTTCGAGATGTGGTGCTACAGGCGCATGGCGAGGATCCATTGGTCAGAACATATCCGAAACGACGAGGTGTTGAGCAGGGTGGACGGAAAGAGGCGGCTCCTTAACAGAATGTGGATAGGCCGTAATATAAGGCACCCGAGCCTGCTTTTTACCATCGTCGAGGGAAATGTCGAAGGCGACAACCTAGGATTGCGACCTAAAAAAATCATTAGTGCGCCATGTTAAATGGAATGAGTGTAACAATTAGTAGTCTTACAGTTATGTGTACACACCGCGTCTTTCTGTATACCGGGAAGGTATACAGAAATACGCGAAAATTGATTACTTATAGGTGTACCCCATAAAAAATCAATTATTTAAGTGGCAACAAAAAAAAAAGAATTTAACTACATTTAATTTTATTTTTTATCGATTATATGATCTTCACAGTTATCTAAGACCTTTTTCCATCTTGTTGGTAGACTTTTAATTCCTTTTTCATAAAATTCAGCATCCTTTGAAGAAAAATATGCTTCTAGATGAGTTCGAACATCATCGACATTTTTAAAATTTTTATTCTTCAGGTAGTGGTCCATGAACCGGAATAAATACAAATCAGATGGTGCTATATCTGGAGAATATGGGGGATGTGGTAAAACCTCCCAGTTTAGCTGCCTTATTTTTTCTTGGGTTAATCTTGTTGCATGCGACCGGGCATTATCATGTTGCAATATTACCCCTTTTCTGTTGACCAGACTTGGTCGTTTTATCAACAATTGGTTGTGCAATATATCCAATTGTTGGCAATACAATTCAGCCGTAACTGTTACTCCCGGATTCAAAAGTTCAAAATGAATTATGCCACTACAGTCCCAGCAAACGCACAAAATAACACCTTCTTTAAACTGAGGGAGGGTTTAGGAATAGGTACGGCTGATTGATTAGAGAAAGCCATTGTTTAGTGCGCTTGTTGTTGTTGTACAAGACCCATTATCGTCACTAATAACAATCCCTAGTAAAAATGGATCACTTCTTTGTCTGCACAAAGGAGATGTGCAAATTGTACGCCGTTGATCTTTATTCATCTCCGACAAAAGATGTGGGACCCATATACTCTGTCTGCAAATCTTCCCGATTTCGTGCCTGATGCCTTTGAATTGTTAAGCAAGTAGCCTGAAGAGCCTGTCATACAAAGCTGGTCAACACAATAACCTTCACAGCTACGAAGATCGACTTGCCTTTTTCAAGATGCACAAACTTGAGTCCCGACGAAAAATATCTGATCTCATTGTGCTACACAACATTCTCAGCGGAGCTATTGATTCTCTCTGTCTATCTGATATAAATTTGCATGTTAAACCCCGTATAAGAAACCCGGAGTTCTTCAGAATAAGTCAGCACACTAATAATGTCGGTTAATTTTTCTCCCATTACAAGGTTGTGTCGCACATATAATTTGTATTGTGCTGACCCTAACATTGATGCTGATATTCTTGCAGACACGTTATCTTCGTTCAAAAACTCACTCATACACAACATCCATTTTCTAAACGACGACATGAACCTATAGATCCATTAAATACTAATCGCACTACACTCAAACACAAATATATAATATACATAAATGTACATGTGAAATATAATTAATTACAAAAATACATGTTACTAGAGCGTGCCGAAGACACTTGTAATTGGGATAGTGGGCATAGTCTTCACTATGTTTATTATCTGAGTGTCATGTACCCATTATCCTGTTAGTGTCTCTTATAAATAAAAAATAAATAAAAAAAATAAAAAAAAGAGAGCTATTTCCTGGATACTCAGTTTGCAATTCGTTTCCACCAGTGTTTTTAAAGCGTCATTATCAAACCCTACCGGGCGCCCACTTCGGTCGCTATCAAGTCAAAATCACCATCGGAAAGTTTTCTAAACCAACGTTGGCACTTATTTACTTTCAATACGTCTCCACACACATTAAAAATTTTCTTTGTTGCAACCGTTGCATCAACACCCGAAAATGAAACAGCATGCAATGACGTAAATGTTCTTCAGTTTGTTGACTGTCCGCCATTTTACAACATAATAATAAAAATAATTAATTTAATTGTCACAAGTCACAAGACGGCGGATTATAATATTGCGTATAAAACACGTCATTACACGTTCACTTTACTGAGTTTGACTGAGGCAAACATTCCACACCAAAAATAATTGATTACTTATGAGTATACTTTATATACTGTATTGTTAGCCCCATATCTCTGAACACATAATTTTAAAATGTGGACAGAAAGATAGATAAATATGTCTTGCACAAGGGATGTAATATTACATACTAACTGCGCAAAAAAATTACGTAAAATTTTTTGAAATTAATAAAAAACTTGTCTATGTCATAAAACTCTTACCGGTTGCTGTTACCACTAGGATTGGACTGGGTAAATGTGTAAAAATCGTTGAATTTGTAACTTTTACGGTGAATCTGAACAATGGCCTTTGATTACAAACACTCTGACTGAGATATGCATGTAGCAGAACCGTATGCTACCGTAAAAGTGCCGCTATCTACATACAACATCTTATGATTTTTGCAGTCGACAATATTTATGGATACTTTGCTTAATAAATTTTCGCCGGATTATTCTCGCACGATACACGTATAACAAAGGAAGTAGGTACAATATTATAAATACGAATTTAGCGACGTTGCATGTTGGACACTTTTTTCGTTTTGTCTGTCGTTGAGTTAATATTTTTTCTTAATGTATTAACTACTCAGTCTATTGATATTTGGATGCGTAACATCTCTCCTCTCGCTTTCCTGCAATATGTGGCGGTGATTTCGTGAAAAAGGACGGAAATGCGTAACAAGAAACTAGACGCCAGGGAAGCGCGCGCTATTTCATTTGACCTGTCAGTTGGTACCAACCCATTTTCCGAGAGGTTGGTACTGTATTAATAAATGTGTATGATACTAAAAAATACACATTATTTCTGTGAAGTTGCAATTTCAGAATGAAGTTCTGTGAATTTAAACAAATTTGTATAAATCAATTATAAAAGACACGAGAAAAATCAAATGAACGAAAAAATATTTTATAGACTTCCATTCTATATCTGGGGATGGCGTGTTATCCAACTTCGCCACGGCCCACAGTGGTCGGAAAAGACAATCTGAGCGAGCGAAATCATTTTACTTTTTATTTGTATTCTACACCCATTAAATAATAATAATAAACCAATTTAAAGAAATAAAAAATAAAATAAATGTAGTATTGAAATCTTGATTACCACACTTTATATTTAATTCTAAACTTGTCTTTATGACGTCCACAATTGATCCACTTTCGACGTATTTATCCACAAAAATTAAACAAAGTTTTTTTTATTATACCTTGTTGTATTAATCGGCCTTAAAACATCTTTTTTTACTTCCTTTAGAAAAGTCTCGCTCTTTTAACCATACTCAAAACAGTTTTTTCTTTGGTAATCCGAGAGCTGGAAAATAAATAAATTCTGAATACAGGCGTACCGAAGTGCACTTCGATTGATTTTAAATCCGTAGCTAAGGTATTAGAGAACAGTTTACATTAATAACATTCATAACCTTAATAATCTTAAGAACATTAATAACCTTGTATTACAGATTGATGAATGATGTCCTTGTGACAAAAATCTAGTGCTGTCCTCAAAAACTTGGACAAACTCAAAATATTCTCCGATTGCACTTCAATTTGTATCAAATTTTTCCGAATATTTTTATCTCCTGTCAGAGAGCTTTCAGCCCTGTCTGTAGGTAAAATAGTGCGGAGGTGATTCATGTTGCGGAGGTAGCCTGCCGAATCTGCGGAGGGTACCCACCACCTGCACCCGCCGCGGTGCACTAACTCACTATTTATGTGTATAATACAAAAGTGCACCTACCGCGTGGAGGTTGCCTTTTAATATCCGCCTGTACCGTGCGGCGGTGAAATATGGCGGTCCGTAAATGTAACATGAAAACAAAACACGTTAAGTGAATTCTTCGCGCCATAGATGTGCGATTTACGGGTACCTAGCGCTGCGAGCTCACACCGTTGTGCCTTTCTGAGAGAATGTTATTTTCTTTACATAGACACTAACGTATGTGCGAATAATCTTCGGTCGCCATTTAACCCCTTAACACCTGCTGCACACTGCAATACACACTATGTTTGGATGCGAACTCTCGTATTTTTAGGCAAGGCATGATATTGACTTGTTAGCAGTGGCGTGCAGTCGTTACTAGAATTTCAACGAAACAAAATATTGCCTCGGCGTCGTGTCTATGGGAGGTAAATAAAAAACTTTAATTAATCAAACAATTTGATTGGAGCTCTGTTCTTAAATTCACACTAATTATAACTCCTGCATTGATGCACGTTACTTAAATCGCTCGAGTTTACACTAGAAAACCTCTCGCTCGTCGATAGGTACTTTCTCGATTTACTGTCGCTTGAACACACAGGTGCTGGCCATACTAGATGCTGCACGTTTCTCCATGAAATCGCCAAACTGTCAGAAATAACTTTAATCTGCGTAGCGTGGCGCCCTCGCTTTTTTAGTCCCGTGTTCGTGTCGGTTTCTCGATATTTCCAGAATCCGGCGGACCGTTGGAGAGATTTCGATAGTACGTAATTCCCTGGGATTCTGCCATCTCGTGACAATATCAATCCCGTATTATTCCTGTAATATTATTCAGATTTTAATATATCTGAATATTCTGTCAGATGAATATTTAATTCCGCTTTTATCTAAAATACATTTTTTCGTACAACTCACGCTTCAACGTGCCGACTGGCCAGCGCATGTTGATCATGCAAGAAATATATTTTATCTTAAACTCCAATACTTTGAGCTTGAATCAAATTCAGTATCAACTTTGTTTTTGTGACTAGTCGACTTCATACAAATATATTTATCGAACCAGATAAGTAATATTTATTTGTCACCGTAACGAAGGAATCAATAAGGTTTTAAAATCGGTTAGATAAATACAAATGTTCTCGGGTTTTCAAGTTTTGCTTTTGTTTTTGTTTAAGCGTTCAAAATTTTCTGGTAATAATTTTTTGGGATATTCTGCGGTGCGTTTACGACCTTAATGGCCGACGTTTTGGATCCCTTTGGAGAGTTCATAGTCAGGGCTTGAAAAACCGTGTCCAAAGTCCAAAGCAAGGTATATCAGAATTTTCAAAATTTCTTTTAAATATCATATCATATGATCGTGTCTTCTGTGTGTAATTTTCTAGAATATTCTGCCGTGTATAGGTGGCTTCTTTCGGGTCCCATTGCAGGCTCCATCATCAGCCCTCATGATAGACCCTGCAATGAGATACGAAACGCCGACCAAAGAGGTCACATATACATGGCAGATTATCCAAAAAAAAAAACTACATATAGAAGATTCTGAACGGTCGTGAAAACCTGAGAACATTTTTTACATACTCATATACTCTAAAAAATTCAACCTCACAAGATAACAATAAGATTATCTTTAATGTTTAATTTTTTTTATAAACTTGGCCCAATAACACTCATAACATTTATTTAGCCAAATATATTTACAGGATAAATAATGACATGGTCTATGAAAATAAAATAGGTATAGGTAAGAAAAGTTGGAAAAATGTTTCTTTATTTGTATCACTTTATGTAAAAAAAAACAGTCTATACAAATATATTATATAAAGAGGTAAAGTTTTTATGTTTGGATGTAGGAGGTAATCTCCGAAACTACTCACCCGATTTCGACAATTCTTTCACCAATATTTAGAATGGACTTTCAGCGTGGACAAAAGTTATATAAATTATCCCGTTAAAATGAATGAGCTTTTCGTGGTGACCTATTTTGCAACTAAAGTCGACGAAAAAATGGTCGAGCGATGCGATTTTTACGAAGGGTACCGTAACGGTAAGAGATATTTAAATAATTTATATTAAGAAGTTGTAGAAATCAAAAAGTTCTTTAAATATGTCTAGGACGACATATGTGTACATCATAAGGTTAATACATAAATTGATAAAATGTTACTAAAAATCTTCGCGTAGAAAGTCGCGGGCACAGGTAGTAAATAATAAAATTAAAATAATTTTTAGTATTGTTAAAAATAAAACATATTCTCATTACTTTCTCATTTTTATTTCGAAAAAGCTAGACTGAATAAACCGCTAAATCAGCGCACGAACATTCGCCAACGAAAAATTGCCAAGTCAAATATCACACATTGCCATTTGAAGTCCCCCCAAATTACCAAAGCTCAACCATTACCCAGTTACGTGGTTTGGTAACTTTGTTCCGAGTTTACCTGCAGGGAAAGCTCTGACGATAGTTACGGGGATGAGGTTGCATTCTCAACCAGCGGCTGCACGGGGCTGCGAGACAAGGCGGGGCTTTTGTCCCCAATTAAGAGCTTTTGGGCTGTGTTACTGGGAGATATGTAGATTTCGCCTGTATGAAGCTTTCCATTACGCCTGATTGACTGCAGTGTAGTTAAGTTTGGATTGAGACACTATTCCAACTGTACAGCTCTCGGTCTGTCTGGCGCTCAACAATGCGGCTCGAAGTGGCGCTTTAGAGTACCAAGAGCACAGAAGCTGATTAGCCAACTGGTTTCGCTGTGTTATACAACTGCATATTATAGCAATATACAAAATTGATTTGATTGCGAAATTAATAATGACAGTAAGTAACTGATTATCCAATTGATTTTATGTATACAACTATCAATAGAAAATAATAATTATGATAATTATTAGGTAACTAGTTTCGTTGTGCTGATTAACTTTATATGTATAGCAACTAGCGTTATACTTTTGTTTTCATAGTGTCAAACTCGTTATATCTTCTAACATATTTAATTAAATGATTTGGTGTACCTACAGGAGAAATTTCATCTGCGATAAATGCTTAAGGTAAGTTAGATGTTTCCTTTGATAAGGATTAATACTGTTTTGGTCAAAATTGTTGGAAAGTTTGCCATTACATATTTGATGAAATTTTATAGACAGAATTGGTTGGTGTAAGATATCCTTATCAAATGATATATATGTTACCATTTACTTTTTTGTAGATCATTTAATTTAAACAATTCTTTACTACATCTTTTATTATATCTCTAACGGATTTATAAACGGATAGGTAGCATTTTCCATCAGAGCTCTTTTGCTGCAAATTTTTTCCCTACTTGATTCACTATTACCATTAATGCTAAGCTCCTATATATGCTATGGTAATTTTTAATTACATAGAAATTTTTCTAGAAAAATGCAGACCACAAGATTAAAAACGGCACACAAATCTATTCAGTGGTTCTCGAGATTAGCGCGGTCATACAGACGGACAGACGTTCGCCGGGGTATTGATACACAAAAGTGATTTAATTATGATAATAATTACGACAGAAGGAAAGTGATTATAGACTGATTATAGATAAACTAGTCTCGTTGTGCTATACAAATGCACATATTAATACAGAAAATTACATAGTCATAGTAAGTAAGTAACTGAAAAGCTAACTAGTTTCGCTATGCTGGAAAACTACATATTATAGCAATACATGAAATTGAATGAATTATGAATTAATTATAGGTAACACATTTTATAACTGGATTCGTTGTGCTGAACAGCTACGTACAAATCTAATGCTAATCGATTAGGTAGTTGATTTTGTTGTGTATTTATGAATAGAGAAAACTGAATTAATCGTGGCAGTTAGTAAGTAATTGATTAGTTAACTGGTTTCGTTGTGTTATAAAACTACACAGCAAAACAAACGAAAAAATTCATCATGAGATTGTGAGTTTGACAAATTGTAAAATTAAGGAGGAACATAAGAAATACGGATTAAAATATTTGTTTGAATGTTTGAGTGGAAAATGCTCAAAAATTCTTAGAGAATTACTTACTTTACGGTGAATATTATGGATTACATTTTTTATCGGAATATAAAAATAACATCTACTTATATTAGTGATACAATTCTGGAAACAAATAATGAATTATGTAAAAAAGACCTTAAATATCATCTAATAAACTGTTAACAAACCCCAAAACCATCACACTACGAGTATTTTGATGATTATTTTCTTTATTTATATTTATATATTTTTTCAATTTTAAAAATCGTTTGAAATATAATATATGTGGGGTATAAAAGCAAATGCAGTAATATCCAAAAAAAAATTAATGCAGTCATCGAGGATTATTAAATTATAATGTAATAAATTTAAGATTTTATAGGAAACAGCCTAAAAATTTATAGGTAACATGATTTTGGTAGGGATACATACATAAAATCTAGAATTCAGTACATTTAAAATTAGTTATCCTCTGTGATTGCATTAAAAAAATTAACCACAAAGTTAATGCTTTTACTATTGATAACATTAATAATATTATTTTATTTTTTGGATATTTTGGATATATTTTAACAAATATTTCCAAACTCTTCATGAGTTATCAAGCATATTATTGAATAATTCATTAAAAAATCACCAGGGCTGATGGACCCTGCAATGAGGTCCGAAACGTCGGCCAGAGAGGTCACATATACATGGCAGAATATCCCAGAAAACTACACAGAAGATTCTGAACGGCCGTGAAAACCTAAGAACATTAATTTAATTTATTTTTTATTTGTTCAATTTCAGTTATCTTCTTAATATCTCTAGAGAGGCTATTGATTTTTTATAATTCCTAAATATATTTTTTTGCTAATATTGCTTGGTGTTGTATTTTGATTTTATTATTTTGACATCTTAAGGAAGTGCTTGTTTCAAGTTTTGCTTTTATGGCATGATTGTTAAAGATCACTTTATTTCATAAGCTTATTTTTTGATAAACATGGTTTTTAAATATGCTTTTCTTTTGTTCACAGGTAAGCAAGCTGCTTGATTACCGCACATCTATAAATGTATTATTCTTGGGTAAATATAAATATCCCATATTTAAGTTCAATAGATTTTGATTAAATACGAAAAACGTAGTTAATAGTTTTCATTTTAAATTTGTTTTCATAGTAGTACTTAATTATTTAATCATCTCTCGCATATTTATTTTGTTAATGTCTTCAATTCGGTATTTAATTTTTTTCGCTGTACCCTGATGAAGGGATCATTGGCCCCGAAATAAGTTAGTATTTTCAACAAATTAATGGTATTAACAAAGTATATTCTTGTTAGGTATATTAATAATGTCACGACAAAATGATGTTGCAATTGTTGAAGAAAATAATTCTTTTTAATCAAGCAGGCTCTTCAGGTCAATTTAATTTTTTTTTTACATTTCATAAGAAGTAAAATCTCAATAATTTAAATTTAGTATCAAAATTATTATGATATCTTGTTTAGTTATTAAACTTGCGGTGATTTGAGGAACAGGCGGTGTTTTCCAGCCGCTTACTCCTGAAGGAACACTCCTCACATGCACTCCCAGTCTGGGCAAATTCGCCATCTCCTCGCGTGGAGTATCTCTGCTTGTTCATGAGCCGCATACTCCAGGTAGCTTGGTTGCCAGAGGTAAAGCACCGAGCATTAATTAAGGTGCACCGAAACGAACCCACATAATGGGGTCGATTAATTTGTTTGCTGATATTTTAGACTAGCAACATTTTCCATCCTGGTTAAAAAAAAGAGAGGAAATATTTTTCAGGCGTATTCTAGATTATGTGAATTTCATATTGCAAGTATTGCCTTGCAATACCTAACCAAACAACCTAACCTAACCTAACCTAACCTAACCTAACCTAACCTAACCTAACCTAACCTAACCTAACCTAACCAAATACTTAACCTACACATCGACACACACTCATCACATCAGCCCTGGTGATGGACCCTTCAATGGGATCTGAAACGTCGGCCGGAGAAGTCACATACACACTGCAGAATATCCCAGAAAACTATACACAGAAAATTTTGAGTGGCCGTGAACACATGAGAACATTTTCATATACAAGCATACATAAAAACAATGTTGCTTCATATACTCAAAAATATATATTATAGAAGTCTCATTTTCCAGCGGCAACGACAAAGCTGCGTCGACATTGTCTCGCGGATCAAAAGAATTAAATTGAATTCAATGAAAAAAATAATTATTTGATTTATTTGTTTTTTGAGCAGTCTGTCAAGCTTATAATATTATAATTACTTCATAAATTTCGCTGTGCCTGGACAATTTTTATTGCCAGTACAAAAAAAAACTATGTAAAACCTAACCTATCCTAATTTTTATTTATAATTCGCGGCTTTGTCCGGTCGCCAGGTCTGAGATATGGACACTGAGGCTATAAGAGCGCAGATAGACGCTTTAAATATGTGACGATTGCGAATCCCATGTACAATTGGCTCCATTTTATAAAAATATTATGCTGAGATGTGTCTTTCTTTTACAATTCAAATGTACATATTGTTTTTTTTTATTTTTCTTTACTTACTTTAACTGGATGATGATTTCTTTTTTTTGTTTAAAATTAATAAATTTTTACTAAATTTTATTTTCACTCTCCAACTTGTCAGTCAGTTTAAAGGGTGTTTTCGTTCCTTAAATTTGTATTCATTAATTTGTAAGAAGTTTTACTCCTAGATTTTTATATTTTCATTGCATTTTATTATCATTATTATTATGTTTGTTAGATTCGTGAGTACACTTACAAAACTCTTTTGTAAGTGTTCTTATAACAATATTAACCGTTTGATTGCCAATCGTCGACTTTCGTCGATTCGTGTTTTAACGAAGCTTGCCGATCGTCGATTTCCGTCGATTGCGTCAGTCGTGTTTTGATTCGCGCATACGTGGGGTGTGGTACTGCGGAGTTGGTAAATATTATTGTAATATTATCTTAATAGTTGTAAGATCGTAGTAAACCTTTTAAATTTCAGATTCATTTATTATTTTTTTTATTTTAGTTAATTGAAAAACTATAATGTCGAGCGCGTCCTCTGAAATGTCTGACAGCGGGAGCGACCAGGAAAGAATTTACGTCGCTGTGTGGTCTGTAGTAATAAAGATGGTGCTGGGCTGCGTAGATCAACGACTATTTGTGCGTATTGTAAGAAGGGTGTCCACACGACGTGTTCAGGAAAGCTCAGTTGTTGATTTTTTTGTTTTTCATTTTTGTCTTTCTTTTTTTCTGAATAAATTCTGTATTCATTTATACAAGCGTTTTATTTCAAGTATTTCGATATTCTTTAATAAAACACCGAAAAAATAATCAAAATTCATGAAAATTCAAAAAATTTATGGGGTTTTAAAAAAAATATATATTTTCAAAAAAAAAAATGTTTTTTTGGTGGCATTTGGTGGAATTTTTTGGCACTCAAACGGTTAATATTAATTATTTTATGCCAATAGTATTATCGGCGATCACGAGTGGCATTATGAAGAAGGTTGCTCAATAAACTGAGAAAGTAAATTTTAAATCCTGATATTGCGGGTAATATATAAATAATAATTCCTCGAGTCAACGATTCACTTCCTTTATTTCAATAATACAACTGACAGTAACGTAATACCGTGTCAGCGACCGGTGGAAATCTGACAAGTGTCATAAGGTTAACACCCCTTTTAACTCTTAGCTGAACCGACGATGACGACACCAATAGCCCCGTCCATTGACTATGGATGACGACACCAACAACGAATCAGTTACCGACTGAATGAAGAAATTTTGTATCCGCCAATCGGAAGACATAAAAATGAGCTCGCTGTCCTATCATTCGAATTTCCGCAATCTGTCGATTTAAGCATACCTACCGACATTACAGTAAACATCAAGATTAGTAAACATTCAATCACTTTGGATGTTCCAAAATTGAATTAAAAAGTAACCCATGAAAACCAAGTTTTTATTACACTCCCTTTCTTTGTGAAATGTAACAACAATTAAAGATGAATTAAAACATATAACATAACACTAAACTTACAGTAATTTAATATATTTCTAAAATTTCAGATGTTTTGAGCTTTGATAAGACACTTCATGCTTTGAAGATTAAATTCTAAAAACATTTGTCAGTCAATTTAGATTTTCGACATTCGTACTGAAGTACCTATTATGCATACCGACGGAATAATTCAAATTTAGAAAATATTCCGCGTCGTTATCGGGCTGCCGTAATCAAACTTTTCTAATGATTCCAATTTGAAAAAACCAATAAAATTTCTAAAAATCCGAAATTATACTATAATTTTTTTTTTTTAACGATAGATTTTCTTGATCGTCGCCACGTGTCTACTTGCCAAGTTTCAGCTCGATTGGATCACGGAAAAAGGGTCAAAAATCGATCCAAAGTTTTTGTTGACGGCAAGCAAGCAGACGCCACGAGTTAATATAAAGGGAGTAAAAAAGGAACCCAGAAAAACCAAGTGGGGGACGGGAAGCCCTGTAGGTGGGGAAAAGGAGAAAAAGTAAGGAAAGACGAATGAAAACGTATATACAATAAAAATAAACTAAAGAAAAATGTTGGAGAGAGTTATGAATAATATATAAAGTAGCTTGTTGGTCGTGTGGTTAGGACACTGGCCCCTCGCTGATCCAAAGGTTGCGGGTTGAACCTCACTCCAAGACTAGCAAGTTAGGCCTATTTTCATAGCACCAAGCGTGTAGCTGAGTTAGAAAATAGTAAGAAAGAATATGAGAGACAATGTATTCCGGGTTAACATCTCTATTTAAAAAAAAAAAAATAATAAAAAAAAATAAAAAAAAAATAAAAAAAAAAAAAAATTAAAAAAAAATTAAAAAAAAAAAATAATAAAAAAAATGTCAGATGTTTTGAGATGTCAAGATTTTGATAGATTCAATTATCATTAATACCGTACCTTATGAATTTCAAGCGTCAAATGATTTAGTCAGAATCAGAATTGAGTAATGTAGAATTCTTCAAAACTAAGCAGAAATCCTAAAGAAATAAACTATTGTTTGATTTTTTCCCTAAAAACCCAATTTTGCTGTCATCTGTGAACCAATTGTTTTGTAAATTTTCGAAATTCGTAGTGATGTACCTATTATGCCGACGGAGTAATTCAAATTTAGAAAATATTCCGCAACGTTATCGGGCGGCGCGCCGTTGCTAATCAAACATTTCTAATGATTCCAATTTCAAAAAACCAATAGAATTTCTAAAAAACCGAAATTATACTATAATTATTAATTTTTTTTAAGGAAAATTTGAAAGATCTTCTTGATCGCCGCTACGAGTTTGCTTGCCAAGTTTCAGCTCGATTCGATCACGGGAAAAGGGTCAAAAATCGATCCAAAGTTTTTGTTGACGGCAAGCAAGCAGACGCAAGGAAGTAAAAAAGAAATAAATATAGACATTTATTAATCAGAATACATAACTCCTTATGCAACAACTTCGTCACTAATACTACCACAGAACTACGCTACTGACGGCGCTAACAAAACTAACGCTACCAGAAGGCGCTGTAAATACATTAACACAAATATACTACGATTTTGCGATAATCGTACTTGTAGTAAAAGTTAAATTTTAGTCGTCATTTAAGAACTAAAAAAATTAAGAAGAATTTCAAAAATTAGAGATCACAGGTCGTTTTTATTAACAGATACAGTGAGTTATAGATAAGTGTCACAGAGATGAAGCTATTTTTATGAGAAAAGTGTATGAAAGTCTATTATACGATGGCCAAGGGCTTACAACTGTACGAGCTGGCTTAATTGATCACTCTCCACAGTGCAACGTCCACCGATTCCATCGTAAGAACATCCACACATTATCAAATTATGTATAATTAATATAAAGCTGAAATTAAAAAAAAATTAAACAAATTTTATTGTAACTTGTTA
The DNA here is from genome assembly GCA_016648135.1 of Agrypnia vestita. Lineage (NCBI taxonomy): Eukaryota > Metazoa > Arthropoda > Insecta > Trichoptera > Phryganeidae > Agrypnia > Agrypnia vestita. Next base: position 137,811 of record JADDOH010001930.1, read on the forward strand.
TACTTTAAAGATAATTTTTTTTTTTCAATTAAAGTATCGCAAACCAATTGACAGGATATCCAATTACGACTAGACAATTATTGTTCTAGCAATTAAACGACGATTGCATTGACACTGCACTTCCGGGGGCGCAGTTGTCAGGTCCGTCCCTGCTGAGGCTTGCGGTAATTGGGGATGTTGGGGTAAATTACCGGCCGCTCGATCATGTCCAGCGTGCACCGGATCGGTGGGAATCACCGAGGACCCTTTAACTCGATCATAATCAGCGCAGAGTGGGCAACAAATAATTGATGAATGCAAGAAAGGAAATTTCGATCAGTACTCCGAAAAAGTACCCAATTTTTTTGGAAAATTAATATAGTTAAAGTCTGCTTATAGGGGCCATTCGAGTATTACGTAAGCGGCAAAGGGGGGTGGGGGGTATTAGCTTTGCTTATTTTTGATGAACGGGGGGGGGGGGCAAGGGGGTCTGGATGATTATTGCGTCAGCAATATTTATTTACTTTTTCTGATTTTTCATCAAAATTTAGTAGATTCTGATTTGAATACATATGACAACCCTACGTGTCTTTTATACTCGAAAGCGAAAAGCATGTTCACGAATCTCACGGATTCCCCAAAATAATTGATATTGCTTACTCGCTCTCACGCGATGTTTTATGGTTACGTTAGAAAGAACCGAAGTAGGGAAATTACTGCGTGCGCTATTCATATTAATCTATTTTTTGTAAAATTTAGTAGACTATGATTTATTGTATTAGTTGACAGATAATATGGCAACCGCACTCATATATATAAATACCAAATGAAAATATATACCAATGATTACGTAAGCATAGGAGGAGGGGGTTAGAGCTTTGCTTACTTTTGCTGACAAGAGGAAGGTGGGGGGGGGGGGTTAAAAATTACTAAAATTCTGCTTACGTAAAACTTGAATGGCCCCATAGGTTAAATATTGTCACGGAGCATGGTTGTGGGAGGCAAATAAAACATTGGAAATTAATGATCAATTTATCAATATAATTTGACACGAATTTAATTGTAGTAATATTTCTCACTTATCGTTTGTCTATGGAACACGTATTTTCCAAAGCCTTGTTAGGTACTCTCTTAATTATTGTCACTGGTATTTGGCTAGCCACGCTAATTCGCCGGTTTCGCTTTATTTGTGTAATCTAATAATATCACAATTACTAACTAATTGCGCAGCGAGATGCCTTCGTAAATCCAGTGAAATACCCCAGGCTTTTTTTAGCAATTTCCGATTTAGTGTAAAAATGTACAGTGGTGTAAAATCATTCATTGTATGCAATTCTTTCTGATTCTATCATCTAGTGACAGTATTGTGGAGAAATATTGAAAAAAATGTATTCTTTGAAGTCATAGGACATTGTTGCTTGAACATTTTCGACTCAAAATTAAGATAATGATCTATCTGTAAAGAAGTATCGTGGACTAGCTCTGTTATAACCTGAATAAAATATTTATCACGCTGAAAGTGATCGCAACTTTTTTTGTATTTGTTTATTTAGAAATATAACATTGCTCTCTGAGCACAAAATGTCGTGAAAAATTAATTTTAAAAAAGGGGAACTATTAAGCGTTGTATAAACTAATGAAAATATAGAAAAATTTTGCAATATACCGAGATGAAAGGTATTGAAACAATAACAAATTTTTATACGAAAATCTAGATATGTACAGATTCGATTCTCGACGTTTCACCGGAGTCATAGCGGAGTCGTAGCATCTTCAGGAGAGTGCTTTTTCGTTCAGGAGTCAAGGACGTAGTTTTACGTAAAAATATCCAAAAGTTTCCAAACTTAAATATATCAAATGAGCGTAGCATAAACCTGAAATCTTTAATGAAAGTATATAATTGCTGCAAATATGCATTAAAATTAATTATTCTATCACTATCGCTGGTCGTTTTTATTACAGTGCTGGATGAAGGCTCTACCAAGTGTCTCCTACTTTCCCTGTCCACTGTTCTTCCCTGCCAATTTTTTCCGCAGTATGTGACGATTTTGTCAATCTTAAGGGTGCCCTATCAGCTTGATTCCCATAAGATATTGTCGGATGACTGTATTCAGTCTGTAGTCATCCGAGCAATACTTGCCGTTATACTTAAATTATCAATGGTGTCACATCAAAAATATGAAGGTTTGGTGGGGGTGGCTTTGCGTGGGTGGGAGTGGGTGGGAGTGGGTGACGAAAATGTGCTTTCTAACACATTTTTTTGTTATGGGAAGATCGCAAATGCTTCAGATTGGTTCAAAATAGGCGTGCCGACTGTGTCGGTGAGTTTAGAAGGTTCCGGAAAAACCTGCTCTAGAAAGTTCTGGAAGGAGAAGGTTCTAGATAATTCCCGAAAGTTCTATAAGGTTCTTAACTAAATGACGGAATGCGTCGGTGGTCTAGAAGGTTTCTGTACATTCGACAAATTTCTTGAAAGTTCTGGAATGAGAATGTTCTAGAAGGTTCGCGAAAGTTCTATGACGATTCAAACAGTGTACTAAAAATTTACGCGTGCGAAGCCGCACGGGCACAGCTGGTTACTTTATGTATACTTCAATATCAACGGCATATAATTATTAATTTTTTTAAATAATACAAAAAATTTGTTTGAAAATCTTATATATTTTTACTTTTAATGTACAGATTTGAACGATTGAATTTTCTTAATAATTAAAATCCTTGAGTTAAAAGAATAAAAAGTATTCCTTTGATTCTGCTTAGAGCAAAGAAAGATTCGCTCACTCTTGGGTTGGCTACCAAGATTTAGATCTAAAAAATTATAGATCTGCTAATTTGGTAATTTCTCTTCCTTGTTGTGACAAGGCACATGCATCGAATCGATTATCTCTGTGTAATGTAACTTGTAACCATTGTCAATTCTTAGATGTAGTCATAAAATACGTAAAATATTGAATGAGAATCTCAATGTGAAATAGTTTGTATAATTAAGCAGAACCGTAAGTAAGAATGCCTTATTTAAAGAAATCTATGCCATCCCTCCGATTTTTTCTGGTCCGCGGTTAAGTGATGATCTATAATATGCACGACTCAAACAGTAAATCGCACACCTCTCACACACCAACTTACTAACTCACTACTTGAATTACTACCTAACCTACATATTTCACATGCGTTTATTGAACTTGTGTAAAATTAGGGTTTCTTATAATTGGCCAAAGGTTTTCTGTCATTATACGATGTATACAAATATCAATGACTGTTAGAAAAACTGTAAAGATAAATAAAATATTGCACCAAACATTATTTTGTTTATTTTGTTGTAAAAAAACAATATATTTTTACATCCAGTATATAAACATAAAAAACAAGAGTTTTTAAAACATATAATAGCATAACATGATCAAACATAATAATCATATATAATGTAAAATATTGCATTTAAATCTTTTCTCAAATGTACGACATTTCCGGTCCTAAATCATAAACTTTTTTGTGGAAAAGTGTTAATGAGCGATTTCTATTTCGAGTAGGCTTATTTCAATGGTAAAACAGGAATTTGAAAACATAAAGCTGGAATTTTAATTTGTGAAGTTTTTGTTAACGTGCCAAATGTGTGTCTAGTTTGAGATTGTCTTGTGAGTTTTTCTGACTTTTAAACGTGTACCTGCTATGTATGCAGCGTTACATTTGGCTGAAGTTGTTTTTGCCTCCACAAGCAAACATGTTCCCAAAACCTTTACCAGAACATTGTTTTATCGCGGGTTTAAAACTTTAAGTGAGTGCTGTTTGGTTACTTAAAAATTTTGTTCGTTTTTCAAATCCTTTAAGCTTTGTTTACACATAGGGCTGAGACAAGTCTGAAACGAAAATTTATGTAAAATTGTTATATCCAATAGATACTGAATTTTGTATGAAAAAATGTTATTTTTTAGTCATTATTGGATATAATTGTTTTAGGTTTACTTTAGAGTAGAATAAGAGCTTCGACATTAATATGGAGGAGTTTAATAAATATTTAACGAGAGCGCTAAAATTTATTTTATACTTTATTTAAAAAAAATTGAATACGTGTACGTTTCTAACAATTGCTTTTTATTTGCAATATTGCTCCACTATTTTGCACTTGAGTAATGAACGGGAAAAACAAAACAGAGCGATAAAAATGCGTTTTAAAAAAAAATTAAGAAGCGTTGAAAATCATTCCAAGGAGAAATGGATATCTACTCTAAAATAAAAAGGATCTTGACAAATTTAAAATAGTCGCACCGTAAAACAAGGACTGAAGTAAAATATAATGAAAAAATATCTAAAATAAAATTAGATATTCATGGACGTACAAGAATTAATTTTAAAAAGTTTGAATTCCAAATAAAAGAAATATCCAAAACATAGAAATATTATCATTTTCAAGAAGGAAGGCAGACGTCACATCATTGCATTAAAAAATAGAACTTTCATATAAAATTTTATATTAGTAAGTGATAAATTGTATTATTAACTAAATAGAGAAATAGTGAAATGCAATAGTGAAATTCTTACAATTTTAAAACTAAGTAAAGTTAGTACGATGTGACGCCATTTAATTAATTATTATTAATATATGTCCATCTAATGAAGGGCACTCCCTCTTGGAACACGTCTATCTTTGATTGCATTTCCATGACATCCGAAATAATGCACTTTTGAGGATGACAGACGTTTCTCAGCATTTTTTTTTTTTTTGTTAAATGGAGCTATTTGTTTCGTGAGCTGTCCTTGGGATTTGTAAGATACGCCGCCAGCTCGTTTACACGTGCGTGTTATTATTACATGCCGCCGCCACTCACTGGTCTTACCTGATCTTTTTTCACTAGTCTTACTGGAGATTAGTGAAAAAAGATCGGGGGGGGGATCATGGATTTATTGAAATAAGACATTCGTATTTACGGTTTTGTTAAATTGCACAAAATTATTTCACATTTGAGATTGCTCAATATATTTCATGACTAATAATCTAACAGATAAAATTTTTCACAAGTCAAGTTACACAGAGATAACAGATATGAAATGTGTGCACTCGTCGAAACAAGGGAGCGGAATTAAGTTTGCTGCGCCGTACCCCACAGATTTCGTTTGACAGATTTATCTTGAAAATTTTCACATTAGATGTGAATTTTTTTTTTAAATTATCGTCAGTTTGTTAATTTATTTTTGGCTTCACTCTGTAACGAATGCGACAGATGCGAATACGGTTTGTAAAATTATTATTCATATTCACGTCTCCAAATTTTCAATTCAATACGATTATCAGTTTTCCATTAAAACCACGCATTTAACAATGTCAGTTCGGTGTACCGCTGTGCGGACATCACACGGCGGTCGAGTCAGATTACATCGGCTCGTAAATAATTCAGGGGTAGGTACCCGCGTAAAACGTCCGCTTTCGGTCACGTGACAATCCGGGCTAGCGAGAGATTTGGCAAATCTTTATCTCCGACCGACGGATAACGCCAGCTGCGAGCGTCTGTTTTTTCGGAAAAGACAACAAGAATTGAATTGCCAAAGGAGGTTTCTGATGACCCAATGGTCCTTGAAAAGACTGAAGAAAGAAATATCTCTGAAGCTCGCTTGAGTATGTAAATCCGTATTAGGAACTAAGGTAAATAAACTTTACCAGCGTTTATTTCGGCAAAGAATCATTGTAAAACTACCCTTTTGGTTTAACTTTTTTTTTATTTTTCTATTTACTTATCCTGAATTTTTATACATGTATGTTTAAGAAATACACCACTCATCTCACTTAGATGAACCTTTACCAAGATGAGGTGTTTTACAACAAAATGAGGATAAAATAATATATCTATAAATAAATTTATTTCTTAGATATAGATAAAAATGTAGATAAATAAAAAAGTACATATTATTGAAGAATGTTAAAAAAAAGAAATGTAAAAAATTGGTTCAATGAGCATATAAATGTATTGAAACCTGTTTTCTTTGTTCTTTTTTTCTGGGTATTTGTGCACGTGCGGTTGACAATACTATCGATAATGTGTTCACTGAATATTTTTATATCAGTAAAAATAAAATTGGGGTGTTAACACTGGCTTTGATAAAATGGACACAAAAAATATTTATTTATCATTCAGCATTAACCTTAATAATTTATTTTTTTTAAAGTGAAAATGTACTTGCAATCTTAATGTTTTCAGGAAGAACATTAAAGAGCAAAAGACCCTTAAAAAAAGTTAGTCGCAATATGTATATGCATCATGTAAAATTATACCACTGCCAGATCAGCGAGGAAAATAAAAAACTAACCCATAAAAACCAAGTTTTTATTATACTCCCTTTCTCATCTGTATTGTTTCCAATTTGATTTTCTATCAACTTAATCACCTTGCTTTAAGTTTATGTAGAAAATCTATTCCATGTATATTATTATCCTTTAAACTTATAGAATATCGGGGCACGGCGTCGAGGAACCGTCTGATAGGATGGTTCGAGTCAGACTAGTTGAAACAGGTTTCGCGCCTTCTCCACGCGTCGGGCTCCTTTCTCATTTGTATGGTTTCCAATTTGAAAAAACCGTTAAAATTTCGAAAAATCCATTTTAACGAAAATTTGTTAGATCATTTTTATCGTGGCAACAAGTCTGCCTGCAGCTCAATTGGATCACGGGGAAAGGGTTAAAAATCGATTTAAAGTTTTTACGGCAGACAAGCAGACGCTACTGTAACGATATTGGCCTATTCAAATAGACATTGCTGAAAAATTATACGAAAATATCTATCTGCTAAAGTTTATAATAAAGAGAAGCTTCACAAACCGTTAAATACTCTATAATTAAATATTTTGCCGGATAGGTAGGTGCGGACGAGCCTTATTATTTGCACGCGGGCGTGTAAAGCAGGCTTTATGTTATTTTGTTTAACGAGATTGTCCAATCACAGACGCGGGCCGTGAGCACCGAAACTAGCCTATCAGGAACGTGGATTCGCGGAACGAATTCGACGAATCAGCGGCTTTCTGAGTTAGACTTTGACTTTTACACGCGAGTTGGAATCAAAGATGGCGCGAGATAGGGACGATTGTTAGGCGTTACAAATTAAAAAGCGGCACTTGAGTTTTCAGCTTGAAGGTCGGCGTGGAGGGAATAGTCACATTGTTTTATTCATTCAATATTAGATATTTGAAATGTTTTTACAACATTTTCCATTATTGTGGGCAGTTCGCGGTTTGATCAGGGGTAGTTAACCTTCGGTCTTCCGTAACCGTGATAGTTTTCATATGACATTGTTTTATTCATTCAATATTAGATATTTGAAATGTTTTCTAGAACATTATTCACTATTGTGGGCAGTTCGCGGTGTGTTCAGGGGTAGTTAACCTTCGGTCTTCCGTGATCACGTTATTTACTAATATGACAGATTGTTTTGTTTTGTTCGTTTAATATAAGTAATGTCATATTTTTATGAGTTACCGTAATTATTTATCTATATGATTTTATTATTGAGAGTGATGCAACGAATACTACCTTCATGAATACGAATATCAGGCCTACTATTCGGTAAATACGAATGCGAATATTTCCACCAAGGTGGGGGAACTTGAACATACTTGTAGATATAATAACCTTGATGCAACGAATACTACCTTCATGAATACGAATATCAGGCCTACTATTCGGGGAATACGAATGCGAATATTTCCACCAAGGTGGGGGAGAACGCAAGCATACTTGTAATTGTATTGTTTATGTCTGCTTGTGATATCACTATACGGCGTAGATGAACTAGTTTGAAAGGGCTTATGTCTGTATGTGCTTGGCGTAGAGGGAATAGTCTTCTCGTTTCTAGGATTCTATACAGGTTTACAGGTGCTGATATTGAAATATATATACAAGGAAAACACTATTTTGGGAACCATTAATTGGATGGAAGATATTGAAGCACACATACACACAAGGAGGACGTTATGTTAAATACATGACTGAAAAGTTGTTATTGGAAAACACAGGCGTCCAGTCGGCGGGACGCAAGCATATTTGTAATTATATTGGTCATGTCTGCATGTGATATCATTGTACGGCGTAGATGAACTAGTTTTAAGGGGTTTATGTCCTGTATGTGCTCGGCGTAGAGGGATTAGTTTTCTTGTTTCTAGGGTCTAATACAGTTTTACAGGTGCTGATATTGAAATATATATGTGTATATATATATATATATACAAGGAAAACACTATTTTGGGAATCACTAACTGGATGACAGATACTGCAGCACACATACACACAAGGAGGACGTTATGTTAAATACATGACTGGAAAGTTGTTATTGGAATACACAGGCGCCACTAGAAGATATGGGCAGTTTGCAGAGAACTTCAACTTCTGTCAGTTAAGGACCTTTTACTATTACTATTCTTTCGCCTTTTTGCATAACCGTGGATGAACTAGATTGAAGGGGTTTATGTTCTGTATGTGCTCGGCGTAGAGGGAATAGTTTTCTTGTTTCTAGGATCTAATACAGTTTTACAGGCGCTGATATTGAAATATATATATATATATATACAAGGAAAACACTATTTTGGGAACCATTAACTGGATGGCAGATATTGAAGCACACACACACACAAGGAGGACGTTATGTTAAATACATGACTGGAAAGTTGTTATTGGAAAACACAGGCGTCCAGTCGGCGGGACGCAAGCATATTTGTAATTATATTGGTCATGTCTGCATGTGATATCATTGTACGGCGTAGATGAACTAGTTTTAAGGGGTTTATGTCCTGTATGTGCTCGGCGTAGAGGGAATAGTTTTCTTGTTTCTAGGATCTAATACAGTTTTACAGGTGCTGATATTGAAATATATATATATATACAAGGAAAACACTATTTTGGGAATCACTAACTGGATGACAGATATTGCAGCACACATACACACAAGGAGGACGTTATGTTAAATACATGACTGGAAAGTTGTTATTGGAATACACAGGCGCCACTAGAAGATATGGGCAGTTTGCAGAGAACTTCAACTTCTGTCAGTTAAGGACCTTTTACTATTACTATTCTTTCGCCTTTTTGCATAACCGTGGATGAACTAGATTGAAGGGGTTTATGTTCTGTATGTGCTCGGCGTAGAGGGAATAGTTTTCTTGTTTCTAGGATCTAATACAGTTTTACAGGCGCTGATATTAAAATATATATACAAGGGAAATGAAGGGCTACACAGGCGCTGGTAATTGCTCAATTCTGGAAAGGACCCGTTATATTGCTTCGGATCAGGATGCCATCTCAGAAGCAGACCAACTACAGAAATAAGATAAGAACCATTAATATTATTTATTCTTTATTTTCTTATGTGTATCAAATGGAATGTTCGTGCTAAATAATTTGTCATTGTCACATGATCACTATTCATTTCATTACGTGGGTTCAGAGCCGACGGTAACGGACGCGGAAACAAGTTAGTACTGATGTCGGGACGTAACGTCGGGTTTATATCTTAATTATCTTTAGGATAGAAGCGAGGTCATTGTACGTGCATTCTGCATTTCAAACGTCTTACTAACATATATAAATACATATTATTGCTTTTAACAAATTGAATAGGTTCGCGGAAAATAGGCATTTCGCCCGGTTGTGCAATATTAACTTCCAACGTAGCATAATGAGATCTTATTACCGGCGCTAGACTCTCAAGGTGAGGCACGCGGGGATTATAAATGGGATAATGAACGAGAACCGAATGGGGAAGTTCGTCTCTTCATGGTCGGGAGGCGAGGAGTCGTACGTCTTTCACGCCCCGTGATCTTGGGAGGCTGAATTTCGATTGTGGAAAAAGATGAAGTTGGATCTACTCGCGTGGCAAGACAGGGTCGAATGTCGGAGCGCGCGTTCTCGGCTACGGAGTCTGATTAGATTGGGGAGACACCTTAGGTCAGGGACTAGGTAGGGCCATCTTAACTGTATCTACCCGGTTGTGACTGGGTTTTAAAGCCAAGAATTACAGGATGGTCTGAAGGTCTTGATGCGGTTACCCCTTTAACATCTAAGGGGAAGAACCTCTCACGTCTTTTCAGTCCCCTTGGTGCGACGAGCTCGGGCTCTGGTTATGAATGTATGTGAATGTAATAACTCCGTACTCAAGGACGAGATAGGACGTTCCTCATGAACGAGAAATTATAAGATGCAGGTAGCAGTTCGACAATCAATACTTATGCTCGGGACCGCTTTAATGAACGAGATCTGTCAGCAGTTTAACAATCAACTTTATGATCGGGACCGCATTCAGGAGCACGATGGCATTACTAACATCATCATTCTCATCATTCACCACCTTTTCTAACTTGCTGTATACAGAGACCTTCGGGGTTCTCTCTTCCCGGCCAGCGGGAAACATATCAGGAACTACACAATCAACTGTAATAATCATGCTGTTTTACCATCATTTAATATCTCTAGTCAATAAGACTACACCGTGGGATCAATCACATCAACTATATTTGGCGATGCTAACATGGCTCTGACTGACGCGCTCAAGGGAGAGTCTTTTCCAGTCACCCAGTTAGTTCATTCAGCCCTTTAATCAGCAGTAAACATCATAATAATCCGGCTCATGTAGCCGCAACGTGGGATCCTCATCATATACACCAGTCAATTTGACTGCCCCGCGGGACAATATACAAACCTTAATATCAGACGCGGGATTTCTTCCTGATATGTTTGTCGCCGGGAAGCGAGGACTTCGTGGGATTCCAGCAGGAGCAATAGAGTCTCGGCTTGATCTTGGTCTGCAGCTTAGTGTGGGAGGTTATGTCTAAACAGGAGTTAACCACCGGATGCGGCGATGCTCTGGGGCCGCATCCCCCTCCCCCCTACAGGGGGGGGGGGCATCTAAAATCCACGTTTGAACAGAAGTGGTTAGACACTTCTTAAATTTCACTTACAAATCTGTATCTTCCATTCCCTTAGAATCTCGGGCTGCGATAATGTCAGACAAAGCTTGCCCTGAGCCTCTGTTGCGCCTAGTTGTGAATATATATATGTTTGTCTTCCCCTACTATGTACTATGAACAGATTGAGCAGATTGGACAACGTGAGACGCGCTATCGGTAGGTTTCTTACTTGTGTTTTGAATATAACGTATGCTATTATATCTTGTAAATCTGTCATAAATGGGTGCCGCATGTGGTTGTGCTGACACTGTTCTAAGCTGCTATTATGAGATGTTGATAATCAATGCGGGCGGAATCTTTAGCGTATGCCGTTAACTTGGCAACGATTGTATTGTTATTATATTACAGTATTTTAACCCCGATGGTATTATAGTTATGGCGGTTCAATGTAAGGGAGTTTTGCTACTAGCGTTTATTCCTAGGCTACGCCGCATATAATTGGCTTTTAGGCCAACTCCGGTCGTGGACGATATCGGCTGTCTCTCGTATAGGCGAAACTGTAGCGTTCTAGAGCGGTTTCTGGAAGGACGAGTACGGATTGGTTACGTGCGTTTGTTATTTCCATAGTTAGGTAAGAATTCGATCTATATTAGTCTAGTCGCGTTAATAAGAATACGAATCTCACCACATATCAAAAGAATTTTGGATAGCTACGGACAGAACGGAGGGGGAATTTTCCTAACCACTAGATAGATCACGACTGGCCAATTTTGAAAATATAAATTCTTAACAAAAAAAAAATAATATTAGCTTTCATGTAAATATACTTCCGAAGTCCTAAGTTCGACTTAAGTTTTTATCTAGAAGCTTAAAGTCTCAAGCTTTGGGCTTTTCGTAAAACTTACATTATTAAACTTTATAGTTAGGTATTTAGCTTAGGTGTACAGGTAGGTACGTTACAGTGGTGCCGTTAGACCAGGAGATATGTTTCAAGAGTGAGATTCGTATTCATTTTATTAGATTAGTTAATATTGTAAAAAGAAAAAAAAAAAAGTTTTAATTATAATGGCATTTTTCTTTCCACGCATAAGTATGTCTTTACGCGCGCTCTATCAAGAATCATTTAGTGTTCGCACGGTCTATATAGATCACGTATTAATTCAAAAACAAGAGCGTTAAAATATCTATTTAAAGTCTTGTAGTGGCCAAGCGGTAATGGCTTACGCGGTCTAGTTGGAATCGCGTTCGGCCGAGTATATAATAAACCGGTTCTTAATAGTAGCGGCGATAGGCATTTGATCTTGATATTGATGATATTGAGTATACACGCGCCATATACATTTTATAGATATAAGTGATAGCTACCATGGGTAATTAATTAAGCAGTCTTTTAAAGAAACGGTGTGTTAGGAAATATTTCCTTCTAAATATTGGAAGTGTATAACGTGAAGGTTGATAATTCTAGAACATCTTGTATGCCTTGAAGAAAAAAGAAGTTTTCTATAATTTTAAGTACTTTGAAAAATCTTCTGACGGGATAGTAGTGACATCTGTGCGAGTTTCACTTCAGGAATTTTTATATTATATGCGCGCGGTTGTAGTTCGGGACAGATAAAATCTTTTTTTTTGGACATGTTACATTTCGAAAGTTGGATTCCTTTCCGATTTAGAACTAGTTCCAAATAATGTTTGACACGGTATAGAGAGATCGGTTCCGGCTCCTTCGTCGCCTCTAGTTTTACAGGCGGTTATGATTTGAATCACTTCATTCTCCTTCGTTATACCTATCTTTGGCATGTTTGATCATTTTTAGTTTCAACTTCAACTTCGGCTCGACTTCAGCTGAACTTCAATTTCAAATTTAAAATTTACGATTTACGATCTACAATTTACAGTCTTGGTTATTTCATGATGTATATTACGGACTTATATTCGATGCATGCCTGATGTGAAGTTGTAACCGCATGTATGCATGTACACATGTACATGCGTGTGTGTTTGTATGTATGTACTTGTCACCCTTCTTCGTTTTCTTTTGCCTCGCGAAAAATCTTTGTTTCTTTAGGGAGTAGTAACATTAGCCCATGCTTTCGAAACGGTATCATCAAGCGTCTTTTACAATTCCTAGATT